>CAUYRT010088591.1:0-35462 GCA_963574885.1 Lepilemur ruficaudatus
AAAAAGATGGAAAAATCTACCTTATTCATGGATTGGTAGAATCAATATTGTTAAAATGTCAATATTACCTAAAGTGATCTACAGAATAAAAGCAATCCCCATCAAAGTACCATCTTCATTCTTTATAGACCTAGAAAAAATAATTCTTCACTTTGTATGGAATCAGAAAAGTCCTCGTATAGCCAAAGCAATCCTAAGCAAAAAGAACAAACTGGGAGGCATCAGTCTTCCAGACTTCAAGTTGTACTATAAAGCAGTAATAATCAAATCAGCCTTTTATTGGCACAAGAACAGAACCATTGATCTTTGGAACAGGAGTGGGAGTCCAGAAATGAAACCATCTGCCTATGGTAACCTAATCTTTGATAAACCAGACAAAAATATACATTGGGGAAAAGAATCTCTTTTCAATAAATGGTGCTGGGAAAACTGGATAGCTACATGTGGAAAAGTGAAGCTGGATCCCTACCTCTCACTTCTCACAAAAATACACTCAAGATGGTTAACAGACCTAAACCTAAGGCATGAAACCTTAAGAATGCTAGAAGAAGATGTCAGGAAGACCCTTTCAGACATTGGCCTAGGCAAAGAATTCTTGAAGAAAACCCCCAAAGCAATTAATGCAGCAACAAAAATAAACAAATGGGATCTGATCAAATTAAAAAGCTTCTGCATAGCCAAAGAAACTATCACCAGAGTAAATAGACAACCTACAGAATAGGAGAAAATATTTGCTCTCTAACCTCCAATAAAGGTCTGATAACAAGAATCTACCTAGAACTCAAAAGAATTAACAAGAAAAAATCAAACAACCCCATTTATAAATGGGCAATGGAAATGAACAGAAACTTTTCCAAAGAAGACAGAATAATGGCTAGCAAACATACAAAAAAATGTTCAACATCTCTAATCATTAGAGAAATGCAAATCAAAACCACAATGAGATATCACCTAACCCCAGTGAGATTGGCCTCTATCAAAAAATCCCAAAACAACAAATGCTGGCTAGGTTGTGGAGAGACAGGAGCACTCTTACACTGCTGGTGGAACTGCAAATTAGTGCAACCTCTGTGGAAAAGAATTTGGAGATTCCTCAAAGAGCTAAAAATAGAAATACCATTCGATTCAGCAATAGCATTATTAGGCATCTACCCAAAAGGGCATAAGACATTCTGTTATAAAGACATCTGCACCAGAATGTTTATGGCAGCACAATTCACTATTGCTAGGTCGTGGAAACAACCCAAGTGCCCGTCAATTCATGAGTGGATTATTAAAATTTGGTATATGTTTACAATGGAATACTGCTACTGCTCAATTTTAAGAAACGACAGTGAGCTAGCACCGCTTATATTATCCTGGATCAAGCTCGAGCCCGTTATTAGAAGTGAGGTGACACAAGACCGGAAAAATGAGCCCCATATGTATTCACCATCAAATTGGTAATGACTGATGAACACTACAGTGCTCAAAAGGTGGTGGTGTCCACCAGGGTTTCGGGGGTTGGGCGGGGTAGACCCACATCTGAGGGATGTGGAGAGCATTGTGAAGGGGAGGGGCATGCTTGAAATGTAGTTGGGGATGGGAATTAGGGGTCTTAATGGGGGGAGGAAATCTTCTAAAACTGATTTATGTGAATAGCTGTACAATTTGGCAAATTTACTAAAAATCATTTAATTGTTCACTTAAAATGGAGTAATGGCATGGAATGTAAATTATACTTCAATAAATTTACCTAAAAAAATGGTACACTATGATGAATCTCAATTTTAAAACAGATAAAATATCATTCATTAGTACATATATACATCTATAAATCCAAAATGAAAATATTTACTTATAAGGTTAGTAAATAATGAGGCAATTTTGATATACATAAAAATTTGAAATTTAAGTTATAGATAATGGTTTCAGCATTTTAATAGTCTCCACTTCTAATTTATTTCTACACTGTGTTGGATTTCCAGTGACAAAAAATCTCTTATTTATAAAGATAAATCATTGTATAGGAAAACGGTTCTTTTGAAACAGTATATATTATAATCTCAAGATGCCTTCAGTTAAACTTATCCAGAGACATAAAATGTGATTAGAAATTTTTGTTTCTATGTTGATTACTTAGAACAGAGATCCCCAACCTTCTTGGTACCAGGAACTCGTTTCATGGAAGATGATTTTTCCACAGACCGGGAATAAGAGGATGGTTTGGGGATGATTCGAGTGCATTACTTTTATTGTGCAGTCAAACCTCTCTGCTAATGATAATCTGTATTTACAGCTGCTCCCCAGTGCTAGCATCACCGCTTCAGCTCCACCTCAGATCATCAGGCACTAGATTCTCTTAAGGGGCACACAACCTAGATCCCTCGCATGCACAGTTTACAGTAGGGTTCACGCTCTTATGAGAATCTAATGCTGCGGCTGATCTGACAGGAGGTGGTGCTTATGTGGTGATGTGAGTGACGAGTGGCTGTAAATACACATGAAGCTTCGCTGGCTTCCGTGCCACTCACCTCCCGCTATGTGGACCTGTTCCTAAGAGGCCGCCGACTGGTATGAGTGCGCAAACCAGGGATTAGAACTGCAGACTTAGATCTATCTACTTACATTCCTTGTATGAAATATCTGAGACAGGATGCTCTCTATGCTGCCACATGCATTATATAATATTATAAAGACATTCCACGTACATTTCAATGACTTTTCCTCAGATCCCAGAGCACAGTTGAGACAGCTAATGAGAACCTTGCCGCACATTAGCTAAGTGGTGACAAATAATGGATAGGTGTATATAACTGTGCAATTTAATTCTGTCACAGAATTTTGACCAGGAAATATGGTTTGTCACAACTAACTAATGGGAGCTCTCAATAAATGTTCATTATTGTCAATAGTGTTAATATACCGTTGTTTTTGGAAAATGATATCACGTAGGCTTGTATTGGCTTAGCACTGGGAATAAATAAAAGTATATTCAAATGAATATATATTTTGAGATTACTAAATTAGATTTGATTTTATTCTCATATTCTAAACATTTTAATGACATAATTTTGTTATATTTCTCTTTTCCTGAATAAATGCCAATGAGGAAAGATCTTTGTGTCCCTATCCTTATTTCAGTTTTGTTTTGCTTTTGCACTCTTCTTTACTCTCTTGAGATGA
This sequence comes from Lepilemur ruficaudatus, assembly GCA_963574885.1. NCBI lineage: Eukaryota > Metazoa > Chordata > Mammalia > Primates > Lepilemuridae > Lepilemur > Lepilemur ruficaudatus. Next base: position 3,166 of record CAUYRT010088591.1, read on the forward strand.
GTATTATTTTTGGGTACTTAACTTTATGATTTTTCACCTTTTTATTCATGTTCTCATTAGACCTTATGTTTTCCTCTCCCTAGTTTCTTCAATTTTTGATATATTTCAACCTTTTTAAATGATGAGTCATTGAGGACTTTTCCTGTACAGAAGCACAGACTTCTCATTACTCAATAAGAAAAGCTTTATGACAGTAATTTCTCAAACACATAGAATTAAAATTAATTATGGCACGTTCCTTAGAGAAATGGTCAAAGGGATGGGAAGGTCATGTTGAAATTATATTCTCTCAGACTGACAAAATGTTTTCATTAATAGGGTCCCTAGTTTACACTCTTTGTCTTTTGTTTCTCATAGCTCCACTGCTGATTCTTGTACTTTTCTTAATATTAGTGTATCACCAAGTATACTACTGTCATGGGGAGAAAAAATAGGTTTGTTGTAAAAAGGGCTTTAAGGTCATTAATGCGTAGTCACTGATATTTAGTAAAAATCATGTTTGCTTGACTATGCAGAGAACCTTTGGGCTGGATGACCAGGACAGCAAAGAGGAAATGGCAACATGTTTAATAATGACAATAAAATATATGGCTATTATTAGTTGCACAGTAATTAAAAACACCCTTTAACTTCTATTATTAGAAAGTATAGCCAAAAGTTTTGAAATTTCAAAGTTCAAAATTCAAGGCCAGGAACACTTGAATGGTAGCTCAAGATAAGAAGAAAAGATTTAAGGATGTGAAATGCTTATGAAAACCAAGCTAAAGCTCCTTTAGAGTTATGGTGTCAATGCAGATATTATATGTCAGAAACTATAAACTGAAATATCAATAGGCTTTAGCAGTACAAGATGAAATTCTCATAGTTGGGATCTTTTACTTTGAATAGTGTCTTCATTCTGAATTCTGGCAGACTATACAAATGTCTTAATGTCAAGAATATTATTAAAAACATTTTTTAAAAAACTATTGTTATTAGTGTGATCCATATACCAGTTATAATGAGAATACAACTTAAAGTTTGTTAAGAAGACAAACTTACTGTTTTCTAACTTTCAGATAAATGATAGTAATATCATGAAACCAGTCCCAAGAAACACACAACAACTACCTTACAGCCCTAGAATTACTCCTGTTATATTCATACTTTCTGGACTACAGAATTAATATGGACTATTTAAAAATTAAAAATTTTCTTCACATATATTCTTTATTTCCTCATCTAAAATCAAAGTTTTTGACATCTCCACAACTTGTATTTATGATAAATAATGCTTAATGATTTTAAAAATTCTCAAAACCTAAAGAACTTTAAAACATGTATTATACTAGCAGAGGAAATATATATTGTCCAGTGACAGATATGCATTCTTCAGGAAAGGCTATCACTATAGATGCAGATGCAACTGTATTCTTAACCTTTTATGTGGACAACTGGAATCATTTTGTGGTTGTTCACATCAGTTGCTACACTATTGCTCATAAGCGAGGAAAAAATATTTCCTCTGATTGATAATGTTTATATCATGGGAGAAAAGCTAAAGATAATAAAATAATAATGTTATGGAATGCAGCGCACATAATTGCAACAATAAGATAAATATATATTTCAAATTAATTGTAAAATCTAGACATTGTAGGGTAATTTGTTAAATTACTTTAAGACTAAAATATTCCATTAAAAATATTTCAAGTTCATTTTTGTCAAATTTTTGTTCTTCTCTACCCTCAGCTATTTCGTCTTCAGAAAACTCAATTTGATTACCTTGGATAGTGATAACATGGAATGCAGGCTCTAAGGTTTTGTATGGCACTGCTGGCAAACTTACATTATCTATATTAGCACACACTTTTCTATTATTTCTGTCTTTAAATATGTGAATATAATTCTTTCATGGTATGGCATGATATGATATATAATCTGATAAAATATAACATAATGTAATATAAGAACAGAAATTTAAATAGGAGGAAATACATAAATTTAAGTAGAAACAAAATTGCTTCAGAACAAATATTAATGTTGTCAGCTTGGTCACAAATGATAAGCAAAAGGTATCCTACCTGATGAATCAAAATTCACCTCGTTGCCAGGACTTGGACCTACATCAATGGACACAATTGGTAAGAGTTTCCGAAAGTCCCATAGTTTTATAACTCCGCAGGCATCACAGGACGCTATCATGTGACCCTTCAAAACATAAACAAAAAAAAGCATATACATATATTACATACATACAAATATATGTGGTAACCTATAGATAAAAGATAAGATTTATGCTATAATTTTATTAAACCTGCAAGAATATACTTCTCTAAACCAAAAAAATTTTATTATATCTTTATCTTGGACATAAAATTGTTACAAAATGATATTTTTAATATATGAAATCCTACACTAAATTTTGGAAGATAATGTTTTAGGAAAGTATTTTTATTATTTTAATTATATGAGAAGATGTAACACAATTAAAATATAGGTACTCATGTAAGTTTTCTATATATACACATATCACGTATCATACATATGATATAGGTGACACATAGAAACTATGAACATGAAAAAATTATACCATAAGGACATCTCACTTTACATGCTTATAATTAGTTATCATTGATAATTTACACATCAAATAGAGTAAAAATAAAAACAGAGGTAGGAAGACAACTGGACACAGTGAGAGAAGAGTTTTGTCACAGCGGGCATAATAACTGGGACCAGGTGAAATTGATTGCAATGAAACAATGCCTATTGTGGTCTGTCCGTCAAGATTCTCAGTAGAAATAGTTGAGCCTGCTTTGGTAACATGTAGTGGGACAAGGCAGAAGGTAACTGGATAAAAGGGATGGAAAACCAAAGGAAGGGTGGATGGATTCAAATGTTACGGAGACAGGAGGATATTTTTCCAGCATAGTAGTAGCTTCCCAGGCTCATCAGTTTGGAGCTCAAGGTCACATCTACACTCCTGCTGGCCTCTCAAGAAATGTTTATTGAGAAGCTACTTTGTGTCAGGAACTGGGGATATACTGATGAGTAAGAGGGGTTTCTGCTCTCCAACAACCTGTAATCTAAACTCATTTGCATCATTCCACCATTTAATTTCTTTGTCCACTAACAAATTGAAAGAGTAATGGCTACATCAGAATCATCAATAATGTCAATATTGTCAATCATCAATTTAATAAGTCAATATACTGTTTCCAATTTGATATGCAGTTTTCCTTTTAGCTGCAGCTTAATTTTTTAATATCAAGTCAAAACCTGTTCTCTCATTTTCTCCCTAAATTTTCTGAAATGTTAAAGGTAATAACATTATTATTGCAGGATTTTCCTTATCATTTGCAACTAGTTCCCACATTTTTTCTCATTCACTCTTTGATTTCTATCCTTTGATTTCTCCCCTTTCTGTAAAAAACATGCATCCTGTATTCCAGTTCAAGTGGACTCTTTGTTTTTACCTAAACACACCAGTAATGCAATGAATGCCATTAGTTTTAAAATTCTATAACTGTTTTCATGGGCAGAGTAATACAACAGCCATGTACCCAATCTAATAAATAAGATGCTTAATCTTTTTTATGATTTAAAAGGAACATGGAGAACTTGGATTGTTCTCAAATATGTAAACATGTATTATAAGAATTGTGAGGAATCAGTGAATTTCATTTCAGAAAAGGAAAGAACAGCTCTCAGTATTAGCAGGGAATATTAATGTTAGATATTAGAAAGAACTCTTTTCAAATATTAGGGCTTTCAATCATCTTACAGAAGTCAAAGATGAAATTTTTTTTTCAATGTTGAAAACAGAGTAGATAGGTTTTAATCAGAATTTAACTTGGATGTACCTCTCACCAAAGGCAGGTTATGGACTTGAGGTATAAAAATAAAAAAAAATAGTTTATTTTTATCAGGAGAAAATGAGTATTTAAATAGTTTTAATATTTTTACATTTAATACTTGAAACTTTTATTGCTGTCAAATGATTGAGCTTAATAGTTTGATAACATTAAAATGAGTCAATATTTATTAAATGCTTTTAAAGGGCCAGGTACTATGCTAAATGCTTCATTAATAAAACAGTGATCCTAATTTTAAACAATTTTGTAAAACTAGCAATCTTTAGCCAGATTTTTCCATTGTCTTACAAAATTAGAAGCCATGACAAAGTATGCATTATAGTAAAGTGAATATGGTAACTTATTACATGATAGAAATGTTTGTGTTTAGATTTGATAACTGAAAGATACTTGGTAATGACAGAACTTAGCTATACTTCCAGTTAGCAGGCGAAGCAGATATAGTCACTGTTGTAATGTTTGGAGCACAATAGAGCTCAAAAAATATTTGTTAAACTGACAGATGAATAATGCCTCCTCAAAGCTCACCTCCAAATTTTACCTTTCTCCAAATCATTCCATGGCAGTCTTGTAAATATTAATTCCAACCCTGATGGTTCTGAATTACTTACAAAAAGAGGAAGCGATAGAAGAGGCAAAGAATACAGAACCCAAAACTTGAAATATTCCCATTACCCTGTACCCCTCCTCCTCCCATCTCAGGCAAACTGGAGAACCACCTGCCAATCTCATTCCCCGAGGTACACCAGTAAGAAGAAACTAGAATAGTTCTAATCCAAACTGCATTCTGTGAGCTCTGAGAGGTCTGGAGAGAGACAGATGTGGGAAAGGGATTAATTGACAACCTGGGGGAAAATTTAGTCTAGAATTTATAGCATGTAGGAAAATAAAGGCTAGCTATAGTTAAAGCACTTAACTTAAACTAAGAAATATTTCTAAGAAAATGTTTTTTAAAGATAGGTGGGATTGTGTGACAATCTTAATGAGAGTCAAGACTCAAAAGATTTGTAAACCTCCAAAATACAATTCTAGTTATGTCATTGGTAGCACTACTGATACTGAGGAGGCGAAGGTACTAAAGGTGATCGCACAGAAAACTCTCAAAGAAATTCAAATTCAGATCCATGGTTGTTTTTGTAACATTGAATCTCCAGCACCCAGCATTGTTCCTACTATAATACATGTTTGGCATTAGGTCTTTGAATAAATAATTGAATAGATGAATGTAAAGAGAATAGAGAATAATCAATGTTGACTATATGTAATTTAAGGATTTTTTCTCAAAAATATAAAAAATTAAATGAGCTGAATCTCAGAAAATAAATGTTTTTTGATTATAAGACTCAAGTGAGTTAAATAATGCAAGTAGAAGTTAGCAAAGTGGACAAAGAGTACGTTTGAGAAGAAAATGAATAGTCATCACTCCTGATTGCCTCTGTTAAGCCTCCCACCACCAAATTAAAGATCCTATAATGAGAAACGCCATATAGACATGAAGTTATGTATGAGTTAGAGTAGAGGAACATAAGATCAAGCTAATTTTATCTAGGCTGCTGAAAATATATGGGAGAAACTTTATCAATATTAAGGAGCACAAAAGTGCACATATTTTTGAAACTTTTCATATTACTTCTTTATTCATATTTTCATATTACTTCTGAACTTTATTACAAATTAAATAAAAAGTTATGATAAAAAATTAATGTAGCATCACTTATAAATAAAAAATGAAAATAAGTGAAATTTATAATAATAATCTAATATGGAAGAAATAAACCTTGTGCTGTTACGGATTCAGAAAAATGCTAGAAGCAACTTTTATGCAAACTTGATTCCAACAGCTACAGGGAGACAAGCAGACTGAATTGCTATCTCTCTGCACAGAGGTTCTAAGTGTGTTTATATGTTGTAAAACAAAGAAAGAAAAGAAGAAAACTGACATGCTAATGAGGTCATTCATAATTTAAGTGAATAATTAAAAGACTATTTTCATAAACCAATAGTATTTCTTAATATAAACATATCTATGGCTTTGTATAATTTTTTAAAATGGATTTTACAAACTTGGGCATCAACATCAATTTTGAGATTAAGGTAACATTTTTCAAATAGGTTAAGAAATGTCATATAGTAACACAATTTTCCATATGAAAGTTCTTATGTCTTTGCATTGCATCTCAACAAAAAATAGAGAGGATATTAATTTATTATGGAAAGCACAGGTCCAATTTAATTGTTTATTAGGATGAGTCTTTAAGTAGTTTCTTGGTTCAACTCACTAGGTTTTATATATAAAACTTTTTGTTTCCATCTTTTTTGTGAAAAGACAATCTACTGAACAACATTTAAATAAATAAAATATTTTTAAGTTTTAGGTCTATAATATTGCTTTCTTTCTGCAAGGGTTCTTCAAGACTGAACAAGATATATATATATATATATACATATATATATATATATATGGTGTTCTCTCTTCAAAACATTATACTGCATAATAAAAAAATTAAATGAATGATTATATCAGCTACACATACATGAGAATATTGTAAACTCTGTAAGTACAAGAACTTTGTGGATTTTTTTTAGCAGTGCATTCCCATGACCTAGAATAATACGTAGTAGATGCTTAATAAATAGTTGTAGGATAAATGAATGACTATCCTAGATGAATAATTATAAAACCATTAAAATAACAATTTTAGAACCACTGTAAAACATGGAAAAATTTATGATAAACTGTGGTTATAAGTATACGATAAACACATACAATGACTGAATAGGGAAATATCTTTATAAAAAACTGTATCTTTAATACTTTAAATGTAAATAATAACTACAAATAAATTTCTGAAAGATAATACTACATATAACTCAAATATCATTGCCAAATATATTTCTATGTGTTTCATGAAAATTTAAAATATATAATTGGTATCTGTATTGATTCTGAGGACAGAAAGGTACAAAAGGTGCATAGAAAACTCTCAAAGGTGGTTAGATTCAGATCTCGGACTGTTTTTGTAACACTGAATCTCCAGCACCCAACATAGTTCCTGATACATGTTAGGCATTTGACCTTAAATAAATATTTGAATGAATAAATATAAAGGAAATAGAGAGTAATAAATGTTGACTGTATGTAATTTAAAATTATTTTTTAAAAAAAATATAGAAATGTTAAATGAGCTGAAGCTCAGAAAAAAAATTTTGTGATCACAAGACTCAAAATCATATATTTGCACAATATGTTATCATATAACCATGAATAGTCACAGCTGATTCTCGTAACTACATAATGAGTCAAAGTTTAATTGTATCTCACAATATACAACTAAATATATTCTAGAAGAATAAAAGAATTTATTGAAGAAATCTGGTCAAAATGTTCTAAAAGTATAGCTATAAAATGAGACAATTAAAAAAATGGTAATAGCTAACACTCATCAGGTAATTATTATGTGCCAATCAGAGTTCCAAGCATTTGTATGCACACATATATAAATGTCAGGTAAACCTAAAAAAAAAACCCAAACTAGGGGATGATTTCCATTTTATGGAAATGGAAATTGTGCCACAGAAGGCTTAATTAACTTGCCTATAGTCCACACAGTTAAAAGAAGACTAGCCAGCCAGGTTTGTTTGGCTCCAGAGTCTAAGTTAGACACTAAGCTACACTATGTCTCAAACACAGAGTTGGGCTAAAAATGATTTTTAAAAGTGTAAAAGCTTGAAGAGTTTGATAAAAGGATAATAGAAATTATACTCACTAAATGAAATAGAAACACAAAGTAGAGAATAGCATGAAACCACGGGCCCCCAGGCTCTTGGTTTAGAAGCACACTCTGGTCATTCAGCTTCTGTAGAGTAACAGAAACTAAAAGAGCTTTGTGTCCAATGTGAGCTAAAAGCTAACTTATTGCTAAAACCATGGTTTGTGCAAGATTTCCTGACAAAATGAAGCTCACAAAAGTTGCTAGCTAATGCTGTTGGAAACTACAATTTTTGTGAACTTACACAGTTAAGGTACCTGGAGTTAACATACAGCCTTACAACGAGGATCTGAACCAAGTAATATACTCAATGACTAGAGCTGTGGTTTCAATATCAGAGGGCAGGTTTCCTCTATCACAAATGTAAACTTATCCTAGGAGACTCTGGGGCTATTGGAATGGGAGACTTAGAACAAAGGAAATGACTACAATACTGAAATCCACGGAAGGGTAAGCACAAAGAGAAAGCAAGAGAGATAAAGAGAGAATCAGTCCTTTTACTTACTCAAAAGAAACTGCAAAATTTTTTCATAACATATAAAGATTTCTAAAGTTAATAGTCAATAACTGGAAGATGAAATAAATATGTAGATTAACATTATGACAGACTGAAAAGGATTTTAAAGAAGAGCTAAAATTCACTAAAGAAAAAGAAACAAAAACAGTCTAAAATGACTTGAGAAAACAAAAAGAATTAAAATGTCAATCACTGAAGAAAAAAGGCTCAATAGATAGAATGTACTCTAGGCTAGACAAAGTTGAAAAGAGAATTAGTGGATAGAAAGATTACAATTTGGGAAATTTAGTTAGATTTCAGATATTGATATGAAAAAATAAAAGCAAGTAAGCCACTGAGATTTGAGGGTGGGGTTGTAGTTGTGTATTCCAGTATATGTCTAATAAGCATTACGAAAGAAGATAAAGACAGATAAAAGAGCAATATTTGAAGGTATAATGACTGAAACTTTTCCAGAAATAAAGGTAGATAAAATATTAAGAATAAAAGTGAACTAAAAATATGCATAAAAACTCCATGATGAATAAAAATAAAACCACACCTAGACACAGTATAATGAAAAATGGGGAATATTATGAAGAAAAATTTACCTATAAGTGAAAAATGACAGATAATCTATTTTAAAAAAGACATTTAGATTGATAACAAAAATTAGACATTAGAACCAGTGGAATAATAACATCTTCATTGTATGGGGGAAAAAACCCTCAATCTAAAATTGTATAATTAGTTAAATCTCACTTCGGACTGAATGCATTTTCATTCAATGACTAAATACATTTAAATATAAATATCTATGGAAATAATTATTAGTGGCTGTATTTTGTCACAAAGGGAGCAAAATCCTAAAGATAGTATAGGTCAGAAGGTATAATGATGAGCACAAATATTGAAAAATCAAAAATTTTTAATCAAGGTTAGTTAACTATTGACTATAAAAGAAAAAATGCTCAACCCAAAGTGTAACTCTAACCCTAACCTAATCTAAATCTTATTATTAATTAAATAAAACTCAGGAAATAAAAAAAAAGTGAAGATTAACAGAAAACACAACCCAAGTGCCCATCAATTCATGAGTGGATTAATAAAATTTGGTATACGTACACCATGGAGTACTACTCAGCCATAAAAATGAATTAACACCTTTGCAACAATCTGGATGGAACTGGAGACCGTTCTTCTAAGTGAAGTATCACAGAAATAGAAAAGCAAACACCACATGTACTAGTGAGTTGGATTAAACTGAAACTAACTGAAGTGATTCTTATCTTCCCCTTGCTTTTCATCCCCCATGTACCCCCTAGTAACTCCCCTAGAATATACTACTGCTAGCCAGATTCCTTTGTCCTCTTATTTCTTTACAAATTTATTGCTCATCTTAAAAATGTAAACATATCTTGCTCTGGCCATCTTTGCTCTCATGTGAAGATTCTTATGTAAATGTAAAATTAATAAAATTTGTATGCTTTTCTTGTTAATCTGTGTTGTGTCAGTTTGGTTCCTAGACCCAGCCAAAGAGCCCACAAAAGAACAAAAAGAGGGTAGTGGTGATCTTTCCTTTCCTACCGAGCCAATGAACACCCTAATTTTCCCTAAGTTTGTTTGACTTTGGGTTTTTCAATTAAAACATGACCTATTTTTTCTATCAAATTCAATATATTTTCAATGACAATATTGATATTGATAAGGGTGCAATATGAGCAGACTTGCATTCCTTCTGGGTGTACTAATTAATAGCGAAAATTAACAGTTTTTATTGACATCAAATATGCTCAATACTATCTATAGGATTATTTATTTATGTGCAATAATCCCTCTTTAGACATGAAGAAAACAAGGTTTAAAGAAGCAAAGTGACTTCCCTAAAATTACCTAGTTAGCATGACTTGGAGTGAAGATTCAAGCACATGTCTCATTGACTTCAGAATCTGAGATTTTATCTACAGTATTATATTTTGGTCCTTAAAACTAATATAGTATATCACAAATGTTTAAAAATATTGAGAGTATGTCCCTATTAGGATATATTTAAATAGTCAATAACTCAGATAAATAATTATCACATAGATGTTCCTCTCACTATTATTTATAAGATGATACTGTAGAAACATGAGAAAATAATTATAGATATATACATGTATATCTTATACAGACATATATAAAACTATAATGTATATAATTATATAACTGAACTATTATTATAGCTATTATAACAGCATTGCCAAAGATTATTAATGAAAAGGAAAAACATACATATGGAGTTCAATGAAAGTGGCAGCAAATGAAATTGTACTGTAGAATACATGTGCACAAAGCATATATTGAAAATAAGATTTGTAGAAACTAAATCAGAAATGATTATCTTTAGTAGTTCATTTTAATTTTATTTGTTCTTTTCCATTTAAAAAATTCAGATTCCATGGAATTAGCATACATTAATTTTTATAATCAGAAAAATATTTTTGAATAAATAAATAATGAAATCAAAACATCACACACGGTCCCTGTTAAGCAATCTAATTTTAATTTCTTAAAATTCTACTATGTAAAATGGGCAAGAAAGAGGGGTCATCAAGCAAATGGCAGAAACATTAAGCCCGGGAAACATCAGCTGCTTTCAATATGTGAAGGTAATGACCTGCAGCTTGGTATTAAGGTATAACTATAATAAAATGTTTAGGCTCATTAGAAGGAAAATTAGTATTTCAAACATTTTTAGTACTGATACATTGGCATGTCTCTCAGGACAGGCCTGTGCAGCATTAAGCAATAGCTCATTATACCATTTCCTCAGTATCCTAATGACACAAATAAAGCAAAGAAATGATGGAATTAGAATGGAAAGAGAAGGTAAAATTTAGGAATGCTCAAGAAATTCAAGGATAAAGAGAGGGAATACGAAGCATCGGAAACTTGTGGATGACCTTGCTGCTTTTGGTATATGCTTCTTCCCTAGGCCATTATCAGTCTACTCATAACTACTGTATCACCATGGATATGGGAAGTGGAAATCTCAAAAATAATTACTTAGCAGCTGAAGTACACAACACAGCACTACATAATCACAATAACTTGTACAAAGTGATTGAGATGTATTATCTCATTTAGTCTTTCATTTCTTTTGTTAGGTAATTACATACACTAATCAATTTTATAGAGAAAAAAACCAAGCCTTATAATGTTATACAACTTGCCCAAGGTCATTCAGTCAGTAAAACACAGACCCAGGATTCATACCCTGAAAATCTGACTCAAGTGTTCAGGCTCTTAAGCTCTTAAAAATTAAAACATTTTGTATACCTTGACTCAGATTTTTTGGGAAATGGAGGCCCATGAAGTACTCCATAAGTGCTTAAAGAGCATACTCTGTTAGGAGGTGAAACACACTGCAACAGCTAATAGTACTGTAAGGGAATGTCAACAAGTACTGTATGTATTAACAAGAACAAATTGATCAAACAAGTGTTTAAATTTATAAGGTAGAAAAATAATTAGAAATAGAGACAATTAATGTATACAAAGCAGCAAATATTTACTGAGCTCTACTATATCTTTGGCTTGGGGCCAAGCAGAAGAGAAACAATGAATATAGGCCCTCAACAAGCTTATGGTTGATTGTTAGAAAGAGAGAAGTAATAGGGCAATTATGATATAAGAGTTAAATACTAGAATTAGATAAAGTGTTGTTTAGAGTAAAAATTGAACACCTAATTTAAGACTGTGGGATCAAAGAAGGGATATTCCAGAAGTGTAGCCCTAGGATAGGTCCATCAAGTGAATGCAGCTTTCTGGAAATGATAATATTTTAGATATATTAATATTATGGACAAATATTAGGGAAGTGAAGGCAGGAAGGCATAATTTGTATTGAAAATGACATGACGTCAGAGCACAAAAGCAGAAATTAATCTATTATTTCATGGGGAATGTAGTGAATTTATGTTTACATATTGTAAACAATGTGTAAAAATTCTAAAGGGTTTTTTGGAGCTCACACTGAGGAATGTGAATTTTATGTATATGAAAAAAATTGTGTGTTTTAAACATAAATATTGATACATTAAAGACAATGTTGAAGGCCAGTAGTCTCAGTGAGTTAAGCAGATATTAGCAAGTGCAGAATTGTGTCTGAGACCCTATAAAACAAGTAAACATTGCTTTCTTGTGGTGTTCTAGTTTGTTATAAGTCCAAGGAAGAGGTTGACTGAATCCAGGCAAATTTGTCTCGACCAGTAGAAAACGTATTATTTCATTCATCAAACAAATATTTATTAAGCCTACTAGGTGTTAGCCACTGTCTTAAGCGGTGGATATATAGGAGTGAACAGAACAGACAGAAGACCCAGCCTCATGAAAATTGTATGCTTCTGAGGAGAACCATACAAGAAATTAAATCAGTAAAATAGGTGGTATGTTGAATGTTAATAACAGTTATGCAGAATTTAAAAAAATGTAGACAAGGAATGTTTGGCAGAAAGAGTGCTGAAATATAGTCTATTCAGAGAGGGTCTCACTAGGAATATGACAGTTGAGTTAAGAGCTGAAGGATTCGTGGGGCCAAGCTGTGCTATGGGGGAGGAAGGGTGAAGAGGGAAAGCATGATCACAGGCCCTGAGGTGGAAGTACAGAAAGTAAATAGGCCAATGTAGATGGATTTAAAAGTCCTTGATTCTATATAAAATCAGGAAAAACAAAACAAAATTGGCTCTATGAGTTGAATTCATTCAAAAGGGTTATATTTGGATATCAGTCAGAAATTACGACAGTTGTCATTAAGTCTAGATTTCTGGGGGCAAAGAGACATTCCCATGACTAGCTGTGATTAAGATGTTTACGATTCCTAAATATATAATACATTTCCTTTACACCACTCTCTTTATTTCCATATCTTTATTTCCAGCCACCTAGAACATCTTCATTTGGACATTCTACAAATATCTCAAAGTCATCACGGTCAAAGCCAAATTAATCTTTTCCTCAAACTTGATCCTTCGGCTGTATTTTAATTTCATTAAAAGGCTCCATATTCCATGCAGTCACCAGAGCTTGTTATCCCATTCTCCATCTCTCTCCTCTCCAAATCCTGTTCAGCTGAAGTCACCTCCACTGTCCACAATCCCTTATTTCAGGCTCTCTTCATCTCACACAGGGACACACGAGTTCAACTCCCTGACTTCAACTCTCTGTCTTCGCAGACATTCTTACAGCAGGGGCTGTCTAATAGGGTAATTTTGCTTCCCAGAAGACATTTGGCAATGTCTAGAGACATCTCTGATTTCACAACTGGGATTCGATTGGTAGAGGCCTGGGATACTGATATGAGTCTTACCATGCATGGGACAGCACCCCACCCCCAACAGGGAATCACCCATACATAACATTAATATTGCCAAACCCTGCTCTACATTAATGGCAGAGTGGTTTTTTTTAAATGTAAACTTGAGCTCATCCTTGACCTGCTTCCTTCTTGCCTATCATCTTCCCCAAACTTCCCCATATGTTCTGTTTGCTGTTCCTCAAATATACCATGCCCTATGCTTTTCTTCTTGCTCTTTCCACTGACTGGGATGATCGGTCCCTGTTTATTTCTTTAGTAAATATTAAATATTCTTAAAGCTTGGGTCAAACACAACTTTTTCTAAAGTCCTAGGCAACATAATGTATTCCCTCACTTATTCTCATAGAGCCATGTCAGAAAACTTGCATACCAAATTGTAATTCTTTGTATACATGCCTGACTTTTCCTCCTAGACATTGCTTAATAAATGTGGCTATTGAGTACTTTAAATGTAACTATGGCAACTGAGGAATTTATTTTTAGTTTTATTTAATTTTAATTAGTTAAAATTTCTTCATGTAGCTAGTGACTATCACACTGGATATTTTCAATAAAAAATCTTTTTATTATTGCAGAAAGTTCTATTGGACAGTACTGCTCTAGATCATTTACACTCAGGTTTTGGTTTACATTGTACACACAGCAAATATTTGAATAAATGAATGAATGAATAATTATTTCCATACCTACATAGTCAAAGCTGAATTTCTTTTAATGTTTGTGATAGAACTCTCTCAAGAATTGTACCAAATATTCCCACTGATTTTCCCTAGACCTTATTCTTTTAGAGCAGTTTTAGTTTCACAGCAAAAGGCACAAAGATTTTCCCTATATCCCTAGCCCCCTGCACATGCACGACCTCCCTCACTATCAACATCCCCCACCAGAGTGGTGCATTGGTTACCATTAGTGAACCTACACTGACACATTAAATCACCCAAAGTCTGCAGTTTACATTAGGGCTCACTCTTGGTGTTAAATATTCTATGAGTTTAGACAAGTGTATAATGACATGTAGCCATCATTAAGTATCATACAGAATATTTTCACTACCCTAAAAATTCTCTATGCTCCACCTATCCATCCCTCCTTCCCTTAACCTCTGGTAACTGCTGATCTTTCTCTTGTCTCTGTAATTTTGCCTTCTGCAGAATGTCATATAGTTGGAATCACATAGTATGTAGCCATTTCAGACTGGCTTCTTGCACTTAGTAATCTGCATTTAAGGTTTCTCCACATGTTTTCATGGCTTGATAACTTACTTCACTTTAGTGCTGAATAATATTCCATCATCTGGATGAACGACAGTCTATTTATCCTTCAACCTACTGAAGCACATCTTGGTTGCTTCCAAGTTTTTGCAATTATGAACAAAACTGCTGTAAACATCTGTGTGCAGGTTTTGGTGTGGACATAAGTTTTCCCCACTGATTTTTGGTAAGCCATCTTTAGTCCCTATAATCTGTCACTTTACACAAATAGTTACCTGTTTTATATATACATTGTGCTTCTTTAATTGCAAGCTAGTTCATTAATGAAAAGGACTAAAGTGTTTAATTGTTTGAATCTGCCACAACACCTAGCATAATGCTGTGCATTTTGTAGATAGTAAATACATTGAAAGCACAGTTCTGATAGAATTGAGGGTAGACTAGATCTACTTCCTGGCTGCCAAATATTGTGCAAAATTAGTGGATTTCTGAAGACAACAGGGAGAAGAAGTTTTAATAAATCACTGAGAGTCTTTCTACTCTAACGGAAATTTTTGAAACTAACATTTTATTCAAGGAGAAATGGAAATTCCTTACATGGCATATGAAATTAATGCATTCTCCCTCTGGCAATGAGCCTTTTCTAAAAGCACTAAAGAAAACTTTTCTGACTCTCATGTGAGTTTATTTCATTTTCAGTGTCATTATTGGCATCATTTCAGATATTCATGTATGAGGTCTTTGTCTTATAGGCCCTTGGTATTTTCTTCTGATGTGGCTTGTCACATTGCAGCAACTTTTATGATATATTTACATAGTAACATACTGTAATGTCAAAATAGGGCAGTAGGATTTCTGGCATATGAAGGAACAAACCAAAAAGATATGAACCAAAACTAAAGCTTAGTACTCAATATCTGAAGACAGAGTGGTGTTAAATTTTTACAGTTTGGCATTGCTATGTATGTCAAAAGAAAGATTTCAGTTTTGCTGTTGGGTTTGCTAGTAAGTATGGAGTCACAAAGACTCAGATTTCAGAAAGATTAGATGTGAATATAAATTCTTGTTTCCCTAAAAAGACTTCTAAGTGATACATTTCTATTCTATATTTTTTCTTAATTCCAAAGAAAATGTTAATGATCATGGATATATTTCTGAAAGAGAATATGAGGTTGTCCAGATCAAAGTCTTCCACAGATTAAAAAAGCGAAGGCTTGAGAAATTAAGGGACTTATCTAAGCTTTCATATGAAATTAATGGTCCAATCAGAACCATAATTCAGGTCTCCTGCAAACACATCATCAACCTTTATTTTTCATAGTGAAGAAGGGCTAACTATAAATTTAAAAAAGAATGCTGTTGTCATTACAATCATGTATCTTCGGGTTAAATCTGTAGAAAAGACTTCCACTTCCAGTCACAATGGAGTAAAAGGGACCAGGTTTACCTTCCTGCTTGAAACAACCAAAAATTGGACAAAATTTGGAAACAGTGATTTATAGGACACTGTATATGTGGAAACAGAGGTCAATAATCACCGAGAGATGGAAACTAATGAGGTGAGCCATGGAAGACCGCTGCGACACACTGCCTTAACAATTCGTAGCACACAGCACAGAGAGAGGGAACCAAGACAGAACATGGAAGACTCGCTAAAATAAAGAGATAAAGCTGAGTCTAGGAAGGCCAAAGCAGCTCGAGTTTGTAGGGTAGAGTACAGGAGGGGTGAGAGTAGCACAGAGAAAACCCTGGAGATCTGCATAGCAACTTCCTCCAGTATTTAGCTGAGTAATGACTGGCTTATGCATGTCAGAAAACCATCTAGAGGCCTAGAAAGAACCACATGAAATGATTAGGGGGAACAGAGAAAGGCACTTTCAGTAGGCTGGGAATGCTGTCCCAGCAACCAAAGTAAAAAATTTCAAGATTCAGGGTCGTTGGGGAGATTAGAACACAAAGAAAGGTCTTGCTTCAGTACTGGGAAAGTAATTAGCCCTAGATTGAGACTGTTCCAGGCCCACCTAACAAATCTTAAAAGTAAAACTGAAAGTACAAAACAGTATCTACATAACTTAACAGCATCCCAGAACAAAGCTCAAGAATACTTACAGAAATTCAAATATTTCTAGCATCCAAAAAGATTGACTTGATGAATTTATGAGGAACAGGGTGATAGGTCCATTGCATATATGAGAAAATTGAGGCTACTTTTAATTCACGCAGCTGGTAAGTGGTAAGTGGGATCTGAAACAGGATCTGACTGAATTCAAACCCATGAGATAAGAAGCCAGGAATATTCATATCTAAATCAGATAGGAGGTCTTTATTCAGAGCTTTTTGATTTAATTTTGATGCATATTATTAATTGATTTTGGCACAGTGATCTTGGAACTAGTAGAAGTTGAGTAAAATAAAAGGCATTGGTGGGGAGGGACGGAGGTGTAGCTCAGCAGTAACATAACTAGTGAAAGAAAAGCCTGAGTAGAGCTTTGAGTTTTGTAATTTTTCTTGTCACTTTCCCTACTAAACTGGGATATGTAAGATTTAATTAAAACATGCCAATGGCTTTCCCACCCAATCTTAAAGCAATCATAATATGACACATGTATGCAACTAATGTGGCCACCAACTAGGTAATTCACACACACATATATAACATATGTGTATATATTCACACATATATACATATATGACATATATTTTCCTGTAATGATTATAACTTGAGGAATTTTTCTTCTGTCCATCAACTTATTTTCTTTTAAACAATTATCTTTAAATATAGACATTATGCCATATTTATTTACATTTCAATGAAGCCTTCACTGATAATTTCACTTCTTAAAACAACCCCTGATGATAGGTGATCCAACCTGAGAATTAAAGAACAGTCAAATATTTTTTAAATACCAATTTACCAGCACTAAATTTCTACTACTCTTTGATCCATTTAATCAAGCTGTTTTTATGCATCTTTTTTTCTAGAATAGTCCATTTCTATCCCACCACTAGTGTACTTTCTTTTGTTATGATGAGCCGACCAAAGAAATTTGTACATACTTTAAGAAGATTAAATTTTTAAAAAGAGTTTTGATAAAATAATTAGTCATTCATTAAGTATTGACCAGACAAGCATTCCCTGTTAGAATGGCCTAGTGCCAGGTGATTGAGGGTGGTAGAAAAGGGCAAGAGATAACACATGATCCTAGACCTTAATGAGCTATGGGATCATTTTGGAGAAGCTAATTTGTAACCCTCCTAAACAAAATAAAATGTACTGTCCTGTAATTTTACATTTGAGAAACATTTATAGATAAGAACAAAATAGATGAATCTTTGATTTAACATAATTGAACACATACATTGTGTTTTCTCCCCAAACTCTATCCCTGGATGGGCCAATATTCTGCTTGTTAACCTGTAACTCAACTCACTCCCACTCCCACTCTGCTCTTTCTATTTACCAAATCAAGAAATACAGCATTCCTTCTGGGGTTTGAAATGAACAGCATGTGATACTGTTGGAGCAATTTTTGCATAAATTTACATAAGAAACTGAAGATCACTGGACCCCCTGAAGAGTAAAAAGCTAGCCACACTTGATATTGCACTTGAAATAGTATACCAGGGATGACAATTTTAATAATGCAGGCATTTAAATTCATTAGTCTGTTGTACTTTATCAAGGGAGGAAGTCAGTGCTTTTATATTCCCAGAGTAATGAAAGGCAGAGGGCAAGGAATGAAAATTAGAGGAGTACTAGATTTCTGTGGTAGTGATTAGAGGTCAAAGAGGGACTTGGAATTCTGGATGTCCACATCAGAGGCTGGCTGACCTACCCACAAATCGCAAAATTCCAGTCAAATCTATTTCTTCCCTTGTTGAAAAAAGATATGATTTTTGTTTCACCTAATTCAGTTCTACAAACATTTATAAAGAGCTTACTATAAAAATGTACAACTTCATATTTCTAGCAATTTCAAAATAATCATTCCTTAAGTGTTTAGATATACAGCTTTTTAAAAATATATATTTTTATACTTCATGGAGAAATAAAAATAATCTAGCAAAGATGGGAGCAATGTGTTAATAACCGTTGTTAATAACAATGTGCTTTTGCTCTTTAATCATTGCAGAAGACATTACCTGACACAAACACATCCAAATTCTGTTAGATCTGTTTTATTTATTATGGTAGTAATCTAAGGTATTACTATATTTGCCAAAAGTCTCTTTTAAAGTAGCCAATTATTATTGATTAATATAGTGTTCGCTGAAATAACATTGCTGGAATAATCTGCAATGAATTTATTTTCTCTTAATATGCACATAAGTGCAGTCACATAAATTCAGACAAGTTCCATTATATATATAAAGATAATAATTTATAAATAGGTTTGTGTCATAATGTTTACACTACTAAGATTCATATTTATGACTATAGGCTATACCTGGCTATTGCCACTATTGGGGTTCAGAACATGATATTCCAAAGTACAGCACCTTGGCATGCTGAATTAAAGAAGCCTGGAAGTCCTCAGAAACAAGTTCTCTCTGACCTTCCCCTGCACTCCCGTCTCTCAACCCTCTTTCTCCCCTGAAGTGAGACATACAAACCAGAATTCCTCTTCCCAAAGGTGGGTTATAGAAGCTGGACCTTCTTTCCCCCAAAGCAAGCCATAAAACCCAGGAAAGTTACTCTCTCTCTTCTCTCTTCTCCCTTCTCCTTTGAAGAGCCTTCTTCCAGAGGGATCCTGTCCCATACCAAAGAGGAAGGGATGCTACACAGAAAGGCCAAGAAGAATCTGAACAGTCAGGTCTTGCTGCATTTCCCCCTTAAGTCTATTATCATTAGATCATATCCTTTTGTCCAATCACATTTCTACATGCCTGTCCATTCTTTATCAAACCTAAGCACAAAAATAGACAGTTTTCTTTGGGTCTTTAAGTTTTCATATTTGAAGGCTCTTATGTCACATGAAGCCCATAGTAAATAAATTTGTTATATTTTTCTCGTTAACTTGTCTTTTGTTATAGGAGTGTTGGTTATGACACTTATGATGGATGAGGAAAAGTGTCACACCTTTTTTCCTCTACATTATATTGAAGCAATTGGGTAAAAATCCTGAAAAATATAGTTTGATTTATAAAAATGGATTAGAGGGTACAGCTATATATATTAGACTAAAATGACTAGCCCTAATAAGAACTATTGCTAAGAAGTTGTGCTTCTGTTTGCTACCCTTAATTTTTTAGAAACTCTAGATTTTTGTTTTTACCAGTGAAACAATCATGCTTTGAAGATATGGAATTGTCTCATAGAATATTCTTTGCAGAAACCAAGCTACGACCTTAACAAAGGCACAAAAGTTTGTTTTTAACATTTGAGGTATACAAACAATAACATCATAAGGAAGCAATCCTAATTTAATGACCTTGTTTCTTTTATAAGTTTGCATTTTAGAATGCAAATTGAAAACCAACTATTAATATTTCTGAGAAAAATTCTGTCACTCAACCTAAAAAGAGAAAATTTTGAATGTTTTTGGTCAATTCTTATAGCAAGCCTCATCAAAAAGAAACAGAGTCTATATTTAACAGTCTTTGTCGTCCTAATTTTCTCTAACTCAGGTAGAGTAAAACATCTAAATGCAACCAAGTATTTATATTAGAAGCAAAAAATTCTTCTGCTTCACTACCACCCTAGTAGCAAGTTAGGGGATATTTGCTAAATCTTAAAAATAAAAGAAAAAAGAAAAGAAAAAATGAAAACTTAAATGACTTAGGAAAAATGCAATGAATTTATATTTCTGAGTAGAATCTGGATATAGCAGCTTGAATTCCTTTAGTTAGAAAAGTGTTAAATATTTGGAGGGAGAACCGGAAGGCTGAATAGAAACCTCCAGCGATTTTCCCTGCACAGGAAAACCAAATTCAACTATTCACTCAAGCAAGCACCTTCAGAAGAACCAAAAAATCAGGTGAGCAATCATACTAGCTGGTTTTAACATTATATCAAGGAAAGAGGCACTGTAGAGGGCAGAAAACACAATCTAGCATTGCCTATACCACACCTTCCCCACTTTCTCAGAGTGTTCTGCTATCACACTCAGTGAAGAGAGAATCTGTGTCCCTCAGGGGGAAAGAGAGTAAAGTGATCGTAGGACTTTGAATTGAAACCCAGAGCAACCCTGGCACAGGGGAATACAGAACAGGACAGCATTCTGACAGTGCCCATAGAGGGAGCATTTAGACCAGCCCTAACACAGAGAAATCCTTCAGCATGAAATCCAAGTCAGACTAGCCTAAGCACTAGCTAACAAAAAGCAGCCTGGGAACAGAACAAAATTTGGAAAGCAGTTGGACCACAAAAGCTATAGTCCTTGGGCAATTCCTGAAGTCCAACAAGGCAGTACCACAAGAATCTGCAAGAGTCTCAGCATTACTAGGCTTGGGGAACCCTCAGCGCTGATGTGGCTGCAGTGACCAGACTTAGATCACAACATTCAATTTCCTTTGAATAGATGGAAAGCCCTCTCAAGAGGGCTCAAATAAGCCAGACTGTGAAGAATAAAATACATACCTAACTCTTCAATGCTCAGACATCGAAGAACATGCACAAGCATCAAGAAAAACCAGAAAAACATGACCTCACCAAACAAACTAAATTAGGTACCACTGACCAATCATGGAGTTATTGAAACATATGACCTTTCAGACAACAAATTCAAAAGAACTGTACTGAAGAAGCTTAATGAACTTTAAGACAATACAGAGAAAGAATTCAGAAGCCTATCAAAGAAATTTAACAAAGAAATTGAAATAATAAAAAATTAAGCACACATTCTAAAGCTTAAGAATTCAATTGACAAACAGAAATGCATTGGAGTCTTTCAACAGCAGAACTAATTAAGTAGAAGGAAGAATTAGTGAGCTTGAAGACAGGCTATTTGCAAATACACAGTCAGAAGAGAAAAAAACAAAATGAAGCTTGCCTACAACACTTAGAAAATAGCCTCAAAAGGCCAAACCTAAGAGTTATTGCCCTTAAAGAGGAGGTAGAGAAAGAGATTGGGGTAGAAAGTTTATTCAAAGAAATAATAACAAGGAACTTCCTAGACCTAAAGAACGATATCAATATTTAGTTGCAAGAAGGCCACAGAAGATCAAGCAAATTTAACTCAAACAAGACTACCTCAAGGCCTTTAATAATCAAGTTCCCAAAGGTCATGGATAAAGAAAAGGTCCTAAGAGAATCAAGAAGACAGAAAAAAATAACATGTAAAGGAGCTCCAATATATCTGGCAGCCAGCTTCTCAGTGAAAACCTCACAGGCCAAGAGAGAGTGGTATGACATATTCAAAGTGCTGAAGGAAAAATACCTTAACTCTAGAATATTATATCCTACAAAAGTATCCTTCAAAGTGAAGGAGAAGTAAAGACTTTTCTAGACAAACAAAAGTGGAGGGATTTCATAAATACTAGACCGGTTCTACAAAATATACTAAAAGGAGTTCTTCAATCTGAAAGAAAAGGATGTTAATGAACAATAAGAAATCATGTGAAGGTATACAACTCACTGGTAATAGTGAGTACGTAAATACAGGATACTCTATTGCTGTAATTATGGAGTATAAACCACTTGTACCTTGAGTAAGAAGACTAAAAGACAAACCTATCAAAAATAACTATGACACTTTTTGAGAGATAGTAAAAAAAGATATGGGTGGAAACAACAAAAAATTAAAAAGTGGTGGGGCACATGGAATTAAAGGGGAAAATTTCTGCTACATTTCTCTTTGCTTGTAAGCACAGTTGTCATACGTTTGCAATAATCGGTTATAAAATGTTTTTTGCAAGCCACATGATAACCTCAAATCAAAAAATCTATAACAGGTACACAAAAAATAAAATCCAAGAGATTAGAATATGATATGAGAGAAAATCACTTTTAACAAAGAAAGATAGAAAGGAAGTAAGAATGAAAGAGAGGACCACAAAACAACCAGAAATCAATAATAATATTACAGTACTAAGTCCTTACCTATCATTAATAATATTATATAACATTGAATGTGAATGGACTAACCTCTCCAATCAAAACACAGAGTGGCTGAATGGATAAAAATAAAAGAGCCAACCATATGTTGCCTACAAGAAACATACTTCACCTATAAAGACACATATACATTGAAAATAAAGGGATGGAAAAAGATATTCCACGCAAATGCAAACCAAAAAAGAGTAGGAATACCTATACTTCTATAATATAAAATTGATTTCAAGACAAAAACTGTAAAAAGAGACAAAGAAGGTCATTATATAATGATAAAGGGGTCAATTTAGAAAGAGGATATAACAATTCTAAATATTTACGTACCCAACACTCAAGCACCCAGATAAATAAAGCAAATATTATCAGAGGTAAAGAGAGAAGTTCACAATATACTAATACTTGGAGACATCAACACTTCACTTTCAGCATTGGACAGATCATGCAGATAGAAAATAAACAAAGAAACATTAGACTAAATGTGCACCATAGACCAAATGAACCTAATAGATAATTTATAGAACATTTTATGCAACAGCTACAGAATGTCCCTTGTTCTTTTCAGCTCATGGTTCAATCTCAAGCAAGGATGGATCATATGTTAGGCCACAAAACAAGTCTTAAAAAGTTCAAAAAAACTGAAATTACATCAAATATTTTCTCTGACCACAATGGAATAAAACTAGAAATCAATAATAAGAGGAACATTGAAAAATATATAAACACATGGAAATTAAACAGTATGCTCCTGAATGACCAGTAGGTCAATGAAGAGATTAAGAAAGAAATTAAAAAATTTCTTGAAACAAGTGAAAATGAAAACACAACATATCAAAACCTATGGGATATAGGAAAAGAAGTAATAAGAGGAAAGTTTATAGCAATAAGTACCTACATCAAAAAAGTAGAAAATTTCAAATAAACACCCTAAACATACACCTTAAAGAATTAGAAGAGAAAAAGAGCAAAACAAACCCAAAATTAGTGAAAGAAAAGAAATAATAAAGATCAGAGCAGAAATAAAGAATTTGAATCAAAAAGATACTATCAAAATCAGTAAATGAAAAGTTAGATTTTTGAAAAGATAAATAAAATTGTCACATCTTTAACCAAACTAAGAAAAAAGAGAGAATGCCCAAATAAATAAAATCAGAGACGAAAAAAGAGACATTACTGTTACTACAGAAGTCCAGGGATCATTAGAGATTACTATGAGCAACTATATGCCAATTAATTGGAAAACTTAGAAGAAATGTATAAATTCCTAGAAACATACAATCTATCATGATTGAACCAGGAGGAAATCCAAAACTTGAATAAACCAATAACAAGAAATGAGATAGAAGCAGTAACAAAAACTCTGCTATCAAAGAAAAGCCCAGGACCTGATGTCTTCACTGCTGAATTCCACAAATCATTCAAAGAAGAACTAATACCAATCCTATTTATGGTATTCCAAAAAATTGAGGAGGAAGGAATACTCTCAAACTCATTGTATGAGGCCTATATCACTGTGATACCAAATCCTTAGAAACGCATAACCCCCCCCCCCCCCCCAAAAAAAAACACACAAGAGAGAAAGAAAACTATATATAGGTAAATATTTCTGAAGAACGCTGATATAAAAATCTTCAACAAAATACTAACAAACTGAATTCAACAACCCATTATAATGATTATTCATCATGATCAGGTGGGATTCATCCCAGAATGCTAGGGTGATTCAACATATACAAATCAATCAGTGTCATGCATCATATCAACAGTAGGAAGGACAGAAACCATATAATCATTTCAATTGATGCTGAAAATCATTGATAAAACTCAACATACCTTCATAATAAAAACTCAGAAAAAACTGGTTATAGAAGGAACTTATCTCAACATTATATAATAAAATTCATATATGACAGACCCATAGCGAGTACCATAATGAATGAGGAAAAACCAAAGTCTTTCCTCTAAAATCTGGAACAAGACAAGGATGCCTACTTTCACCATTTCTACTCAACACAGAACTAGAAGTTCTAGCTACAGCAATCGGACAACAGAAACAAATAAAGGGCATCAAATTTTGAAAGGAAGAAGTCAAATTATCAATTGCAAATGATATGATCTTGTATCTAGAGAAACTTAAAGACTCCACAAAAAAACCTATTAGAACAGATAAACAAATTCAGTAAAGTTACAGGATACAAAATCAATATACAAAAATCAGTAGCAATTATATATGCTAACAATAAACAATCTGAAAAAAAAAAACCCAAGAAAGTAACCACATTTATAATAACTACAAACAAAATAAATTACCTAGGAATAAACTTAATCAAAGAAGTAAAAGATTTCTATAATGAAAACGATAAAATATTCATTAAAAAAAATTGAAGAGGAAACAATAAAATGGAGATATATCCCCCTGCTCATAGATTAGAAGAATCAATATTGTTAAAATGCTCATACCACCCAAAGCAATCTACAGAGTCAATATAATTTCCATTAAAATACCAAGGACATTCCTCACAGATAGAAAAAAAAAAATCCCAAAATTTATATAAAACCACAAAAGACCCAAAATAGTCATAGCCATCCTGAGCAAAAAGAATATTAATAAAAGCAGAGGAATCACATTACCTGACTTAAAATTATACTACAGAGCTAATATTGAAAACAGTATGATATTGGCATAAAAACAGACACATATGGAACAGAATAGAGAATCCAGAAATAAATTCACACATCTATAGTGAATTTGTGTTTGACAAAGCTGCCAAGAACATACAGTGGGGAAAGGACAGTCCCTTCTATAAATAGTGCTGGGAAAACGGGATATCCATGTGCAGAACAATGATACTAGACCTTTATCTCTTTCCATATACAAAAATAAGATCAAAATTAAAGACATATATAAGATACAAAACTATGAAACTACTAAAAGAAAACATTGGGGAAATACTTCAGGACATTGGTCTGGATAAGGACTTCTTGAGTAATACCCACAAAGCACAGGCAATGAAAGCAAAACTGGACAAATAGGATCACATAAACCTAAAAAGCTTCTGTGCAGCAAAGGAAACAATCAACAAAATGAAGAAGAGATAACCCACAGAATGGGATAAAATATTTGCAAGCTACCCATCTGACAAGGAACTAATAACCAGAACATATAAAGAGCTCCAAGAACGCAATAGAAAAAAAAAAATCACATAACCCAATTTAAAAAACAGGCAAAGGATCTGAATAGACATTTCTCAGAAGAAGATATAAAAATGACCAACAGGTACATGAAAAAAATGCTCAACATCATTAGTCATCAGAGAAATGCAAACTAAAACTCCAAGGAGATATCAACTTACCCCAGTTAAAAAGGTGTGTTATCAAAAAGACAAGCAGTAATGAATGTGGTGAGGATGGGGAGAAAGGAGCACCCTGTATGTACACTGTTGGCAGGAATGTAAATTAGTGCAACTACTATGGAGAACAGTACGGAGATTCCTCAAAAACTAAAACTAGAACTGCTACAGAGCTAGTAGTAATCCCACTCTGGGTATGTATCCAAAAGAGGGGAAATCATTATAATGAAAAGATAGCTGCACTCCCATGTTTATTGCAGCACTATTCACTACAGCCAATAGTTATAATCAACCTAAGTTCCCATTAAAGGGGGAAGATGAATGGGGAAGGAAATTATGGCACATATATACCAGGGAATATTATATAGCCACAAGAATGAAATCCTGGCATTTGTAACATGAATGGAACTGGAGAACACTATGTTAAGTGAAATAGGCCAAGCACAGAAAGACAAATTGCACATAGTCTCACTCATATGTGGGAGCTAAATACTAAAAACAATTGATCTGATGGAGACAGAGTAGAATGATGTTTACCAGACGCTGGGAAGGGCATCAGGGAGGGGGGGATAAAGTGGGGATGGTCAATGGGTGCAAAAATATAGTTAGTTAGATAGAATGAACAATATTTGATAGCACAATAAAGTGAATATAATCAATAAAAAATTAGGGTATAGTTTAAAATAACATTTATCGGGTGTGGGGCAGATGGGGGGGAGGAGGGGATGGGTATATACATACATAATGAGTGCATTGTGCACCATATGGGGGATGGTCATGCTTGAAGTTCTGACTCAAGGGGGGAGGGAGGAAGGGCAATATACGTAACCTTAACATTTGTACCCCCATACTATGCTGAAATAAAAAAAAAATAACTAAAAGAGAACTGGAATGTTCCTAACATAAAGTAATGATAAATTCCTGAGGCGATGGATGCCTTAATTAGCCTGATTTGATTAACCCACATTATATGCCTGTATCAAAACATCACATGTACCCTATAAAGACATACAACTATTATATACCCATAATAATTAAAAATTTAAAAACTAAAAAAATAATTATGGGGAAAAATAAAATGTTAAGTATTTTAATCCAGCTGGGGTGAGAGGTAAGCATGGTGGTGATGGACATGTCGGGGCTCCAAGACCAAGGTGAAACCTGCCCCAGGAAAGTTCAGCCCATCCTGCTGCAAGATGTAACTTTTAAAGCATTCTCCCTGCAGGGCCAATCAGAATACAATTAAATCTCTTCTACAGGAAGGGCAGACTCTCTCGCTCTGCCTGTAGTTTTGCATGTTAACTAGCAGTCACTTCTTGAAGTATGGATTTATAGGGTCACATTCACCTGAGAACACACAATTAAGTGTGGAAAATTACGTTAAAGGGGATAATCAAGTTTTTTTGCAATTATGCTTAAAAGTAAATTGTGTGACAATTCTTTTTGCTCTAATTATGTGTTTTAAAGACAATGTATGATGCATTAGACATTACCTATGCATAAAATAATCTCTTAAAAATTCATGCTGTTTATTATACCTGTATTTTTTTACCCTTTTTAAATTACACGTAAGTTAAGATTGGCTACAATTAATCAAAACTAGAGAGAAGTGTATCATTTTATATTTTGATGTTACTTAGAACATTTTTGTACTGTGAAACCTGTTTAACTGAAATTTCACTGTGTTGGAACACCAAATACCTAAGTGGTCACATATTCTGAGTAGTGATATTATTTCTTATTAAAAATAATAAAATATCTCAAACTATTTTTGGTAGCAATATGTTCAAAACAATCCTGGGGAGCCTGCAAAGTATATTAAATTTTAAAATAAAAATTAAAATCAATAGTAGAAATTAAATTTAATTGTGTTACAAAAAACATTGACTTAACTATGTCCTCTTAGATATCCCTTCAGTTATGACCTGTGGTGACTTTCTGACATTTCTTAATCAATGAATATTTATTGATCAGTGTCTCTGAACCAAGAATTATGCCAAGAGTTACGGGGTAAAAAAAAAAGCTAAGGTATTATTCACATAAAAATATCTACTACACTTCTCATAGCTGGGGTACCTTTATATAAATATTTTGTTAATCACAGGTAATGCTAGGGTGTTATTCAAAAATAGCCTCAACTATATACTGCATTTAACCAATAAGAACAACCTAAGTTACCAATCAGCTATCTATTTGATGCAAGATAGTCCACCTGCTTTATCTAATCCTAGTTCACGTCATGTGTACTGGTCTTGCCATTCCTCCATGACACCATGATGTTACTACTTCAGGAACTTGGCCTTTGTTGTTGCCTGTGCTTGAGTTCTCTTCCTTTAGATCTATGCATGGTTTTCTTTCTTCAGATCTTTGCATGCCATTCTCTCAGAGACCCTCTCTCTCTCTAATCAGTATAAATTCCAACTCTCACCTTATTACTTTTTTTTTACTTTGATGATGCTTTATACATAGCACTTATTCTTGAGATTATTCATTTGTTTACTTGCTTATTGTCTCTGATTCTTACCAGAATATAAGATAGGTAAGGACAGGACTCGGTATTTTTCATTGCTAAACCCTCAGTGCCCAGAACAGAGTAGGTGCCCAGTGAAGGGAACCTAAGTAGAAACTTCATTATTGAACTTATTTCATATATGATAAAGAGTTTTAAATCATCCAAAAGATACTTATATAGAAAACAAATTATTAATTTTGTAGTCAAAGAGAAAGTATCAGGAAATACGACAAAATCATGTTGCTTGTAATTTTCATGGACCCATCAAGAAAATGCAAATGCATGAAATCAACTCTATTTGACTGTAGGACTTATTGAAAGTTAAAATTTCGGGGCAGAGTGATATAATCCTAAATGCACCATTTCTTCCTCTAGTCACTGATGGTGTTAAATTTATAAGAACAAAATAAAGTAAAAATAAAGAAAGAAGACCTTTATCAATTTATTATATTTCTGGCTGGGCATGATGACTCATGCCTGTAATCAGCACTTTCTGAGGCCAAGGCAGGAGGACTGTTTGAGGCCAAGAGTTCAAGACCAGCCTAGGCAACATAGGGAGACCTTCTCTCTATGAAAAATTTTTAAAAATTAGCCAGGCATGATGGTTCTAGCTATATGGGGGATGAGGTGGGAGGACACTTGAGCCTATGAGTTTGAGGCTGCAGTGAACTATGACTGCACCACTGCACTCCAGCCTGGGTGACAGAGTGAGATCTTGTCTCTAAAAAAAAAAACAAATAAATAAAATATATTATATTTCTTTCATAATTTTCTAGTTAATTTTTGAAAATCTGGCTATACAAACTCTTTCCTTTTGCTTTACCTTTCTTAAAGTATCTCATTTTCTACCAAAAATTATTTTCTTTGCAAATTATAAAAAGTACTAAGGCAATAGTTCATTTCATAAAAAACTTAGTTTAAAAATATATACTATGAGTTTGAAAGATATAAAATGAATTTGTGAATATAGAGGAATATTGAAATAATTCAAATATTATATAAAATAAAAATGGCATGTTACATGTCCCTTGATTTTCTATTCTGTTGTTGTTTCCAATTTCCCTAGCTAGACAGAACCTGCTTTAGTGTTTTTCATCACATATC
This sequence comes from Lepilemur ruficaudatus, assembly GCA_963574885.1. Lineage (NCBI taxonomy): Eukaryota > Metazoa > Chordata > Mammalia > Primates > Lepilemuridae > Lepilemur > Lepilemur ruficaudatus. The sequence goes on from CAUYRT010088591.1 coordinate 32,875, forward strand.
TAAAACTTTTGACTTATGCATCATCTAGGTGCAGTAATGAATAAGAAGTGACATCAAATATCAATATTATTGGCCTAGCTAACTGGTAGCTGACATCAAGGTGGACCACTGGAGAAGTAAACAAAATTGAATTTTTTTTGGTGTATAAATACCACCTGACATCATTTGTCCTTCAGAGGATCAATGGCTGCATGACCTAAATATTGTTTGCATTTCCTCATATAAAATGGTCAGAGATTGATATTAAGTACTTTCTGTTTGAGTTTGGAAAACAAACAAAATTCAGAAACCAGAAATTCAGCTTTCTTTACTAATATGGAGTGAGGATAACTTTTTTAGGTATGCAATTGCAGGTTTTTGTTTATTGATGATTTAAAGAAAAGATAATACAAATCAAGCATTTCTGTCCACATACTGACATATGCAGACTTAGGAAAAGCAATTAACCTATCTCAGATCAAATTTAAAAATTTTAATTGCTTAATTATTAGATAACATATTCTGATGTGAATGAGACAAAATACTCTCACTGATGCACATATACATTTTTTAGTAGGATTTAACTTGTTTAATAGGGTCACATTAATATTTTCTTTTATAGAATAATCTATGATTATATTTTCTTATATTTCTTATTTAAGTACAAAATAGGTACTACAGCTTTATGCTTATGCCATTGATATTGTTATAGGAAATTAAGTTATGGAATATAAGGAATTTGTTACACATATGGGGTGTGTGTGTGTGTGTGTGTGTGTGTTTGTGTATGCTCTTTATTTACTTCTAATTATTTAAAATCAAATTCTAGAAAGGAATATTAGTTCCACTAATAATAGTAGGGAAATAATATCCTTCTCCAAAGTGAGTGGGACCAGAAGCATCTCAGATTTTGTATTTTTTCCGGATTTAGGAATATTTGTATATATATAATGATATATATTGAGGATGAAACACAAGTCCAAACAGAAAAATTATTTATCCTTCATATGCACCCTGAACGCATAGCCTGAAGGTAACTTTATACAATGTTTTTAATAATTTTGTTCATGAAACAAAGTTGTGTACAATAAACCGTCAGAAAGCAAAGGCATCAGGTGGGGAGTTTTCCACTTGTGTCGTGACAGTGCTCAAAAAGTTTCAGATTTTGGAACATTTTGGATTTTAGATCTTTGGATTATGGACACTCAACCTGTAGTAATAATAATAGTAATAGGAGTAATAACATCTTCTAGTTACTAGGCACTATGTTAAACACACTACATATATTAACTGACACTCACTGTTTCCTCATCCATTTTAGAGATGAGCTAAATAATTTCCTCAAGATAATATATCTTGTGAATGGCAAAGCCAGAATTGAAAAAAGTACTAAGAAGAGACAAATACACTCTGAAGGCATGGAACATTATGGTGTCACAGAAGCTTTCTAAGGAGCAGCTAATCTATCCTGATAAATGAGTTTAGCTTGTACCTCAGCATCCAGAGTTTGAAAGCCCGATAAAGTTGAAATAAATAAGATACAACAATACAATGTTATGATGAAAGCCTTGTACTTACATTTGTTCAGAACTCTGCATTCACTCATTCACTTATTCATCATCTATTTGAATATTAAATATGTAAAATAAACCGTGATAGATGCCAGAGATATTGAGTAAAACAAAATTGAAAAATGCCCTTCTCTTTTTCTTTTCACTGAATCTCAGGGTAGAGAGATTTTTGAAAGAAGTAAACAGGCTAAAAAGCTCCAAGACAACTGCTAACTTTGACTCATCCTCCTGCTCTGCATCAGAATGAACAGAAAGATATTTATTAAGATGATACAATAGGGAAAGAAATCAGCTGGGATGATGGGAAAGCAAGAGTTTCATTTTCAACATATTTTAATGCAGTGTCATAGATATTTAGGCTGAGTTGCCAAATAGCTAATGGTAAATCTGGCGGTCAGAGTGGGATTTACTTGAAAATCATCTCAACATATCAAAACTAAAAGTCACAAGTTTGAATGGGATGAATTAAGAACAGAATTTGCTAGATAATAGGATTTAAGATTGAGCCCTGAGACAGTTTAATACTCAGCATTTTCCCTTTGGGTAGCTACCTAGTATCTAGTAGTTGTTATCATTATACAATGGACTTCTTTGTCTCTTTTCATAGTATTTGGCTTAAAGTCTATTTTATCTGATCTAAGTGTAGCTATGCCTGCTCTTTTTGATTTCCATTTGCATGGAATATCCTTTTTTAACCCTTGACTTTCAGTCTGTTTGTGTCTTTACAGATAAAGTGAGTTTCTTGTAGACAGTATATGGTTGGGTCTTGTTTTTGTATTCATTCAGCCACTCTATGTCTTAATTTAAGAATTTAGGCTGGGTACTGTAGCTCACGCCTGTAATCCTAGCACTCTGGGAGGCTGAGGCAGGAGGATCGCTCAAGGTCAGGAGTTCAAAATCAGCCTGAGCAAGAGTGGAAGCCCGTCTCTACTAAAAATACCAATAAATTAATTGGCCAACTAAAAATATATAGAAAAAATTAGCCAGCCATGGTGGCTCATGCCTGTAGTCCCAGCTACTTGGGAGGCTGAGGCAGGA
>CAUYRT010088594.1:0-28470 GCA_963574885.1 Lepilemur ruficaudatus
TTCAATAAATATATTGAAAAATTTTTTGGAGATTTGTCACAATTTGAAAAAATTATTCACAGACGAACCATATAACCTAGAAATATCGCAAAAATTAAGAAAAAGGTGTGTCATGAATGCATAGAATATATGTAGATACTAGTCTATATTTTATCATTTACTACCATCAAATATACACAAATCTATTAAAAAACTTAAAATTTTATTTTTGTCCTGTTTGCAGTATCATACATGATCATCAAACTGCTGCTAGAATGCTCACACCTGTTACTGCAAATTCAAAACCCAGGTAAGACTTCTCCTGAGAATTTACTGTAGGTCAGGGTCGGGCTGCCTGGCACAAGGCTGCACCCACAACTGGGCAGGTTCAACAACACAGGAGCCTTTCCCCAGACCATACAATTGATCAAAACTTATATACACAAATACTTACAGACCATACATGGTACCATTTGGAGTTGGAAGAAATGAAAAGATGCAGTATTAAATCATAACTGCATAAAATTAATTATAACACAAACTGTACTACTGTAGTAATTTTGTAGCCATGTCCTGTTGCTAGTGTGGAAAGCTCAAGTGTTGAGAGTATTGCCTTAAAATGCCATGTGACACTAATCATCGCTTTGTGAGCAGTTCGTCTCTCCAGTAAATTGCTTATCACAGTAAAAAGTGATCTCTCACAGTTCCCGTGTATTTTTCATTGTGTTTAGTGCAATACCATAAACCGGGAATGATACCAGGGGATCCACATGAAATACCACTAGTGATGCTAGAAGTGCTCCCTAGAAGGAGAGAAAAGTCATGACACTACAAGAAAAAGTTAAACTGCTTGATATGTACCATAGATTAAGGTCTGCAGATGTGGCTGCCCACCGTTTCAGACAGATAATTCATCTTGTAAACAGATGACGCAAATGTACGGTATTCATAAATATAGTACAGTACTATAAATGTCTTTTCTCTTCCTTATGATTTTAATAACATTTTCTTTTCTCTAGCTTACTTAATACTAATACAGTATATAAGACATGTAACACATACAATAAAATATGTGTTAACTGTTTATATTATCAGTAAGACTTCTGCTTGACAGTAGGCTATCAGAAGTTAAGTTTTAGAGAATCAAAAGTTATATGTGGATTTTCAACTGTGTGGGGATTGGCACCCCTAACCCCCAGCATTGTTCAAAGGTCAACTGTATTTCCAAAACATAAATGAGAAGATAAATTAGGAATTCAGAACATTTTGGACATCTTGACAGTGTAGAGGTTTGAAGGCCATTAAACAGCTGTACAGAGATTCTCACCCACAGAGACCTATAGTCAATAGACAGCATATACAGGTGTGTATATAGCATGTTTTGGGGGCCAAGCTGTGTGCAATGCAGTGGGCACTGCAAACTTTAAAACTTATACTTAATCCTGGTTCACTCCCCTCCCCTTTGGGGGGTGCACCTGGCCACTGGGGTAAAGGGCAGGGACTCTGTCAACTGGCCAGGGAGAATGACAGGATCATTCCCCATAGTCCAGGGAAGGGTCTGCCTCCTCGCCTCCCCACTATCCCTCAGCACTGCCTATCACTACCAGAAGTACTGGTGGCCAGGCACTGTGAGACTCAGAACTTGCTCACCCAAGGACTGCTTTTCCTAGGCCCTACACCAGTGTGACCTTTCCCCATGTTGGCTTCTGCCCCTTCCACAAAGGAGGACATGGGGTTGTAGAATATAGACTGAGACCTCTGCACAGTGGTAGAACATTTCTTTCCCCCATTCCTGTGCCAGGTAATTAATCACCCCAACAGCAAGGATTAAAGAGTCAGAGACAACCTACTCATTTTCAGAAGACTCCTTGGTTCTCAGAAGGGAATGTGCATATTTTACCAGTTTGCTGCATTGCCTGGACTATGATACCCAGCTAGAATAGCCATATCATGCATTGCAATCATTTAGCAGAACCTCATTGTCTCATCCATGTAACATTGATTATTATGGTTGTGTTATAAAACATCCAATTTGCAACTGACATAATTCAACCACAATTCTGTCACCGTGACAAATCAAATTTGACTTATTTACATTAATTTTTACACTTCTCCAAAATGTTACCAAAATGTTAATAGTTTCTATTGGTGGGCTGTGGGGTTATAGGTAATTTTTTCCTTCTTTTATGCACAATTTCCAGGCTTTCTAAATAAGCAGGACTTATTTTCACCAGCAACAGATAATAAATATCCTTTTTTAAAAACTATAGTCATATTCTGATTTGGCCTCTATGATTTTTAAAAGCATAATACACATGGCTGCAACAAAAAAGCAACCTCATGCTTTGACTTCTACAAACGTACCTGTCCACATGAAACCGGTTCAGGAGGAGGAGGATTGAGTGTTGTTGAGCTCCAGTGGGTAATCGGATCACATGGGACTGCATCGTAATGAGTCCATTTTTGTTCAAAATTTTCCTATGATAGTGCAGCTTCCCAGCGTCAACCCTAGAGAAGGAAAGGAGCACGGGCTGTGTCACTTACTTTGTTGATAGCTTTAACCCCACAATGTATAGAGTCTCTCACTTGAACATACACACCAGACACATACCTCCTGTCCCTCCAACCTAAGAGAACAGTCACTGTGAGACAATGGCCTTAGAAAGAAAAGTCATGCCTCAGGGAAGACAATGCAGCAGGTCCCTACATTCGGGGTATAAGATGCAATGACTAGTGAGCCCCATAATTTACAAGCAGAGAAGCAAATCCTCCTCCTTACTTGAAAGCAGTGCTGTGAAGGTCTCGCTGGAGCTCTCCTTGCCACCTGGACCGGCCTAATCGCTCCAGGATGCAGTAAGAGAAGTCGGGGAGCTTCAGGTCAGGATCCCCTTCCTGGCCTATCAAGGCCCTGTACCGCATGGCCTGGGAGGCAACAATGATCAGTTTCTTCCCCCACCTACAAATCAGAAACAACCACAGAGAAATAGGTTTAACTGATTTTAAGAAAAATGAAATATGAAAAAGTAGAACTTTTTATAATGACAGCATTATTGGGTAAAAAAAAAAAAAGTAGAACTTTTCGGAATCTTCATTTTCTGCTTCTTCTGAGAAGTCCATAATAACCCCAAATGAATGCTAGCAAGTTTTCAGAGCCTTAGAACTGAGGGAAAAAGACAATCTTATTTCGCTGACAGCCACCCCAGGGCTTGCCAAGGCACTCATACCGAATCCAAACTCCTCATCATGGCCAGGAGGCCCTCCACGATCTGAACCTGCCCACCTCACTCATCTCGTCTTCCTCAACTCGGACCCTCACCCACAATGCTCTTCTTGCTCCTGAAAAAAGCCTCAGGGTCGTTGCCCTTGCTGTTTCTTCTGGCTGGTTGCTCTTCTTCTGGATATTTACATGACCAATTTCTTCTCATCATTCAGGTCAGAGCTCAGCTACCAACTCCCCACGCCATCCAGAAACTGCCAACTAGAGCTCCAGGCCATCCCCAACCATTCCCAAAAATAGAAAAATTAGCTGGACATGGTGGTGTGAGCCTGTAGTCCCAGCTGCTGAGGCTGAGGCAGGATTGCTTGAGCCCAGGAGTTTGAGGTTGCTGTGAGCTAGGCTGATGCCACGGCACTCTAGCCTAGGTGACCAAGCGAGACTCTGTCTCAAAAAAAAAAAAAAAAGAAAGAAAGAACACAAGGTACAGAGAACTGGACTTGGGGGAGGGGAGAAGAAGAGAAAGAGAAGCATCCAGAACACAGCCTTAGACAGGGCCACCATTTCTCATCTTCTCTGAGATGAGCAGGAAGAGAGGCAGGAATGGGATCAGGTGCTTGAGACAAATGACAATATGGATTAGCCACTCTGGGAACTTGGGATACCAACTGAGGAGTCACAGAAGAATAGCAGATGAACAGACAGGGCCCAGCTAGGAAGAGAGAACAAAAGGTACAATCCAAATGTCAGCTGCCTGACACGCCCAACTGTGCAAAAACTGTGGACACAAAAGCAAGAGAAAGGCCAGACTCCTGACCTTATTTAACCCCAATAGGAGTGGAGTAAAAAAGGCAGAGAACTGGCTTAGTGCACGGCTGGTGAACTCTGACAGACACAGAGGCTACAGGCCAGATCCAAGTGCTCTGACTGCACACATGACTTCAAAGCACCCAGATTTCCAGGAATTTCTGATGGTATAAATCAGTTACCTGTTAAAGGCTTCTACCATCGTACAGCGAGGCTGCAAAGACTTGGTCCTGATGTCATTGGTAATGTTTTTTCTCTCCTTAAAGTAGCGGCATGAACCCTGGATGCCATCCTTATTCTCTAAGATCATATGAATGGGGTAGACATCTTCCAAAGGGACTGGGTCCCTCCTGGACTCCAAAATTCCAGTCTCCAAATCAATTTCTTCATACCTAAGGGGAAAAACATAAACATCAAACCCCAACTCAGCTTCAGAAATAATGAGTGCTTGGTTTTGTTCTTTTGACAACCTCCAGCAAAGATCAGAAAGCAGTGAGATCACTCAGTCTTCCTGTCTCACTAAAGCAGATAATCAGGACAAGCAGGTTCTTGTCTTTCCATCCCAGAGAACACAGACCTTTCCAGGATCCCCCAAACTACCCAGAAGCTGGGACCTGAACCACCGTACTAGCCCAAGTCATGGTCTTTTGGATTTCCTCCAAATCTGGCACTTAGTCTCCAAACCAACAAGTTTGGACTGAATGATTCAAGGCTTTTCTTCTTTAAGATGTCTTCTTTCTATTGCTATTTATCTCTCTAGTACCCTCATCCATTTTTATGGTTTTAATCATCACCTACATGTTAATAACTCTCACCCTTGAATCCTTGATCCTGTCTTTTCCCCCAAACACTAATCCAATGTCATCCATTGTCTATCAAACACCTCCCATTCCAAAGTTATGGCTGCCTCTCCCCATCTTCAGTCAAGTTCCTCCTTTCCCTTCCTTGGTACCACATTCTCCCAGTTGCCTCTTAACAACACCATGGAGATATCTTCGATTTGTGTTTCTTCTTGTGTCTAGTCAGCCAAGTTTGTCAAGTTTTCCTTTGAAATCTCGCTCACATCCTACACTAGGCTAGCTGAGGCTAAATCCCATACACACTTTTCAACCCTTTCCTTCCTTGCCCTGTTCTGTGACTTCTGCACTATTTAACCCTCCATTCTCAAATCATGTCTTCTCCCAGCTTCCAAGACACCATCTGGCCTGACTGTCCTCTACCTCTCCAGCCACACCTCCTCAGTCTTCTTTTGAAGGGTCCTCATCCTCCACCCAAACTTGAAACATAGGCGCATCTCAGGGCTATGTCTGAAGACCTCCAATCGCACTACACTCTCTCCTAGGGCTGATATAAGCCAATAGCTTTAATTACCAACTATATGGGATGACTCACAGATGTCTAGCTCAGTCCCTCCCTCTGGCCTGCTGTTGCTCTGTGAAGCCAGATGTTTACTAATTAGACTCTTCAACTGGACAACCCAAAGGAACTTCAATGTGTCTTAAGTCCATCCAGCACCTTTCTCACCTCCCCCAGACTCAACCACCCCAATCACTGCTCTTCTGTGTTCCCTGCCACAGGGAAGGGTATCAGGATTCACTTAGGTGCCCAAACAGCAGCCACCAGAGGGCATCACCCTTGATTCCTACCTTCCTTACATCCCACATCCAATCAATCTCCAAATCCTCTTGATTCTTCTGCATAATAAGTCTTGGTTCCATCTTTTCTTCAGTCCCACACCCACTATGGTAGGACAGACCATGACTGCTTGTCCATGACTAGATTACTACAAATCTCCCCACTTTCTCTTTGCCCCTAGTCTGACCCTCTCTTCAATGGCTTTCATCTGTCCTTTGGATAAAGAATAAACTCTTTAAGTGGATTAAAAGTTCATTGAGGCTGGGCACGGTGGCTCACGCCTGTAATCCTAGCACTCTGGGAGGCAGAGATAGGAAGATCACTTGAGGTCAGGAGTTCCAGACCAGCCTCAGCAAGAGCGAGATCCTGTCTCTACTAAAAACAGAAAGAAATTAGCTGGGCATGGTGGCACACGCCTGTAGTCCCAGCTACTCGGGAGGCTGAGGCAGGATTGCTTGAGCCCAGAAGTTTGAGGTTGTTGTGAGATAGGCTGATACCACAGCACTCTAGTCCAGGCAACAGAATGAGATTCTGTCTCAAAAAAAATAAATAAATAAAAGTTCATTGATTCCAGTCCATTTTGGTTAAGAGCAGAGTGGATTCTGGACCTAGACCTCCTGGATTCAAATTCTGGGTTCTGCCCTTGCTAGTTGATGACTTTGAGCAAGTCACTTAACCTTCAGCACCTTGATTTTTTCTTCAGGAAAATGGGGATAATATGACCCACCTCCTAAGGTTGTTGTAAAAATCAAATAACATGCTATATGTAAGGATTTTAGCACAGTCCCTGATCATAATAAGCACATATAAAAGCCAACTATTATTCCTCATTCCCTACCTCCAATTCTACACTTCTGCCAAACTTAACTTACTCCTCCTCCTTCCTTTCACACTTGCTGTTCTCTGTCCACAGTACTCTGCCAACTGGCTGCCTAAGCCCAATCTTTGAGTTTTCTCTTGGATGTTATTACCTCTGGGAACCGCCCCTGACCCTCACAATATGGCTTAAGAGCACAGACTCTAGAGACAGACAGCCTGGGGTTCAAACCAATTCTTAGTCACTTATTACCCCCATAACCTTGAACAGGTTACTTCTCTCTGTGACTCAGTTTCCTCCTCTGTAAAATGGGGACGATAAAAGCACCTACCTCCTAGGGTCACTGTGAGGACTAAATGAGTTCAATTTCCTGACGCTCCTAGAATAGGATCTTAGAATAGTACCTAGCCGTAGAAAGCGCCCTTAAAGGTCAACTATTAGTATTCTCGCTAAGCTTGCTGAAGGGCAGCTCTCTAGCTGCCTTAGCCTCTCCAGTCTGGCACTGAGTGAATGCTCCATAAAGGTTTGCTCATTTCAATCGTCCCTTGTCTGGTTCTGAATTGCCTTCCCGCTCCAATCCTATCCTACAATTTAAAGGAAATGCTCTGTGGAGCCTGAAGAATACCCTCCCAGCCCTGCTCACCACCACCCCAAACACCCACACACACACACACGCGCGCGCGCGCGGACGAGACGGGGTATCGGGTAACACCTCAACTCCATCCGACTCCTGGGCCCTACCAGGCCTGAGGGACCCCAAATCAGCCTTACCGCCGCGCCGCCCCAGCCCAATTCAGACTCGCGGTCCCCCCTCGGTTCCTCTCGGTTCCCCCGCCCCACTCTGGGCTCCTTCAGCCCCCGGGCCCCGCGCCCGCCGCTGGGCCAGGCCGCTCGCTGACCGGTCCTGGAGCTGGAGGTCGGGTCGCTCCCGAGGCTCCTCGTAGAAGCTGATGCCCGGGTGCGTGGCAAGGGCCCGCCACAGGAACTCCTGCGTGTAGGGCTCCAAAGGCAGCGGGAAGGGCGGCACTCGCGTCTCCAGACGGCTCCACAGCGCAGGCAGACACAGGCCATCGAGCCCCTCGAGAGACACTTCGTCCAACAACGACTCCAACGCGTCCATTGCTACTTCGGTTGGCAGTGCCCGGGGCGCCTGCGCACCACACCACCGAGGGGCCCTGGTCCAACGAGCCTGCGCACAACGATCCGCGGCCCAGGGAGGCGAGTCGGACTTGGAGCTCGGAGGAGGAGTTCCAGCTCGCCGGCGTGACGTCACTAGCCCAGGGGGCGGGCTCAGTGAGTAGAGCTCCACCGCCATTGGTCCGGAAGCCCGCAGTAACCAGGGGAACTGCAAACAGTGTAGAGGCCGCTTCCGGTTCGAGCACCCGGAACCGCCGCCTCTAGGGATGGATGGTGAGTGTCCGTGGGCCCCTTCAGGAGGTCGGGAGTTATTCACCCATCCCTCCTGAGCCCTCCGTGGGCAGGATCCTAGGCCACAGACCCCTGGACCACCACTTCCGGTCCCAAGATGTTCTTCGATCGGAGGGAAAGGGAGGCTTAGTGGTCCGGAATGCAGAGGAGCGGCTGGGGGAGTGGTCATTCTGCCGAGATATGGCGGTGAAGGAACCGGTACTGGCCGGGGGCTCAGTGAAGGGACGTACGGTGGGGAAGAAGTAGAGGTCTGAGGAGGATCTTGTGTGTCCTGAGATGTGGAACTGTGGGGTCTGGGAATTGGTGTGGAGGTAAGCTTGATCGTAGGGAGTACAGTCAACAGCTACTAGGAAGGGAGTTATTAATAGTACGGCGAGTGGAGGGAGAATGAGAATACTCCCTTTCTGTGCTTTGACATTAATAATAATAGCCCACGTTAACAGAGTACTGTCCGGTACCAGGAACTCTGTGAGTGCTCAACACCTTGCTAAGCTTCATAAGAGCTTTTTAAGGTCAGTGTTATCCTATTTTACAGATGAGGAAACTGAGGCCCAGAAAAGTTAAGTAACTTGCCCAAAGTCAAACAGCTCTAGCAAGTGGCAGAGTGAGTGAGGAACCCAGACACTGCCTCTGGAGCGGAATTATGGAATTTGAGATTTGGAAAAGTTTTCAGGGATCCTTCATTGCAGAGGTTGCAAATGCAGATGTCTGCAGAGGAAAGTCTAGTGGGCTGAATTGGGGCTGTCACTGAAAATCAATTCTCCATCTAAAAGAGAAGCTGCTCACTGAGCTCTAGTCAACTGTCTTCATGAGACACTTCTCAAAATACTGTGATGGCCAATCAGCCTGAAGGCCAGAGGCAGCCTGTGGGCCACCATTTAGGGATCCCTGATTAGAATTATCATATTGACAATTGGAAGCAATCAGAAAATAGGTTACTCTAGTATCTCACTTTGCAGATGGAAAGACTAACATCTAGAGAGTCTGGTGGGGTCTGTACTAGAATCCAGATCATTTTCCTTATTACACCACCGTCCTTTCACTTCTGGGGAATTTATTCCTGGGGAATTTGCATTTCTTTGATACCCACTGAATGCAGTGTGGAAAAAATGTTTTTAATTGAACATTCTGTCATGTGCTTAAAAGATGTCTTTGGCCTTTGTACTTTAGAGGTCCTGTAAAGTGTCGTTTACCAGTTTGCCCTGTGGAAAGGTCAATGTAATGTTGCTATGGTACAACCATTCTCAAACCTTTTAGCTTCCTAACACCTTCATGCTCTTACCTCAAAGGGCTTTTCTTATGCATATTATATCTATGATATTTACCATATCAGAAATTAAAGCTGAGAAAATCTTAAAACATTCATTTATTAGTTCCTTTAAAATAGCAACAATCGGCTGGGCGTGGTGACTCACGCCTCTAATCCTAGCACTCTGGGAGGCCGAGGCGGGCGGATCGCTCGAGGTCAGGAGTTTGAAATCAGCCTGAGCAAGAGTGAGACCCCATCTCTACTAAAAATTAGAAAGAAATTAATTGGCCAACTACAAATATATAGAAAAAATTAGGCAGGCATGGTGGTGCATGCCTGTAGTCCCAGCTACTCGGGAGGCTGAGGCAGAAGGATTGCTTGAGCCCAGGAGTTTGAGGTTGCTGTGAGCTAGGCTGATGCCACGGCACTCTAGCCCAGGCAAAGAGTGAGACTGTGTATCAAAAAAAAAAAAAAGCAACAATAAACCCATTACTTCTAAATATAAATACTATTTTTAATGAAAAACAGCTATATCCGCCCCCGAAAAAATTAATAGGAAGTATAGCATTGTTTTACATTTTCTTAAATCTGTGTCATGTGTGGGTTAATAGAAGTAATAGAAAACAGCTAGACTCTCTTTTCTGCTTTAGCATTCACACCGTTTTGTTATGCTATTTTGGCTGATGTATACAAAGAAAATCTGTCCTCACAGATAAATAATTAGAACAGAGAGGAGTATTTAATTGCCTTTTGAGATGACTGTAGACATTCTTCTTTGATACCACACTAGAACTTAGCAAGTGGCAATTTCTTAGTCACAATGTGGCATCTGACACCATATTGGTGAACTTTTATACTGTGTTATATTAAAATCTATTGGTCTACCTTGTCCTTTGATTGGTTACTTTACCCATATATGGTTATATAATATCAGCCATTGGTTATTTTGAAAATGTTGGTTCACTGTGATATACAAATCTAAATATTGACTTTTGAAATGTCATTGTACAGTATCAAAAATCACACTTGTTGGCCAGGTGTGTTGGCTCACGCCTGTAATCCTAGCACTCTGGGAGCCCGAAGCGGGAGGATCGCTCAAGGTCAGGAGTTCAAGACCAGCCTGAGCAAGAGTGAGACCCCATCTCTACTAAAAACAGAAAGAAGTTAGCTGGACAACTAAAAATATATAGAAAAAATTAGCCGGGCATGGTGGCGCATGCCTGTAGTCCCAGCAACTCAGGAGGCTGGAGCAGGAGGATCACTTGAGCCCAGGAGTTTGAGGTTGCTGTGAGCTAGGCTGACGCTGTGGCACTCTAGCCCAGGCAACAGCGTGGGATTCTGTCTCAAAACAAACAAACAAACAACAACAAAAAAAACCCCACCCTTGTTAATATTACCACTTAATCTCATTTTTTAAAAAGAGTTTAAGTATTGGGAAGCTATTAAACTCAAGGTAATAGAAACAAGTTTTCTACTTGTTTTCATTTGAAAGCTTGAATTTCATCATTGGCAACAAATCCTGCCAGTTGTTTACTTGAAGTGGCAGGCTCACTTTGTTTGTATTTGAGAAAATATCTGCCAGGTACCCAAGTCTGAGTAACCATAATTTGTCTGTTACTTGTTCGTGCAAGTAAAAATGGCATTTCATACAAAATGCGGTTAGTTTACCTGGCAACTCAAATAATTGCAGAAGTGTTTTCTGAGATCAACCTTTGTTTTGGCTTGCAACAGAAGTGTTTTGTGTGTACTTCTCATTTTTCCACACAGCATATTAAAAAGATGTGTCCTCATGAGTTGATATTTAATAAAATTAATTTTTACTGTTCCATCAGGACATACTTAAGTGAAAATGATTTGTTTATTTGTTTTACCGTGAGTACACAGCGGTAAAGAATAGCTACTAGTACAGTTTGGCACCACTGCCTTGACTCGAGCTACAAGCAGTTTTACCCATCATTGCTTTGTGTCGTCAGTACAAATGTCAACACAGTGAAAAAGTCTTAGAATTATGATTAAAGTAGTTTTGTCTTTGTGGACCCCTCCTCCTCGCAGATCTGTGGAACACACTTTGAGAAACACTACTATAGACCATTTTCAAGAAGCCTTTTTTGTCACTTCTATTGGTTATCATCTCTACTTGTAGAACATTATTAGGGCCCACTAGAGGAATCTGTTCATTTTTAGACTGATTACAAAAAGGAGTGATTTGTTCTAAGAAAGTCTTTGCCCTAAGATTAGATTTAACCTTCAAAGAATCCCATTTTCTGTTCTAATTTTTAAAACTTTGATTTACACATGATTTTATGGGCACAAAGCGATCAGGCAAAGTGAAGCATACCTTAAAGAATTGTGATTCTAGCCAAATAGGTAGGCTAAGCCTGGCCTTACTAGAAAGATGTTTACTTCCTAAGCTCAAAAGCTCAAATGTCTAGCAAATGTCCCCAAACTGGACTGTAGTGTGTTTATTCTGCGCGTCCACATGATCCTAGCTTTTCATAACACTTTCCCTGGCCCATTGGTTTTGACTCTGGGCAGGTCCTATCTGTCTCTGTGATGCAATGTATGTAATGCTCTGAGGTTTATATAGCCTTGGATTTGGATCTCAGCCGTGTACTTTAACATCTGTGAATCTCAGTTTTGTGGTTAGTAAAATGGAGATGATGATGAAGCTTACTTTGTTTTGTGGATTCAATGAAACAGTGCCTGAAAACACTTAACACCAAGTCTGGAATATAGAAAAGTGTTCCTACATGGTGGCTGATACTATCATTATCTGCAAAGAGGCAAACTTCTTCCACACTACTGACAGAAGAGGGAAGCGCTGCCGATCAAGCTCTCTAGCAACTAATAACCTTTGCAATTAGCTCACTGTTTGCTTAAAAGAAAACCCAACGTTTGACATTTTTTATTTACATCTAGGCAAATTGGCAGTGTGTGAGTTTTCTGCCTGTGAAAATGTTCGTTCACCTTTGTGTTAAAGTCAAATTTTCCCCAGTGCTTTTAAAATATGAGATGGTTTGGGGGAAAAAAATTCTACTTCGTTTTCAAGGAACATAATAATTAGACAAAAGTTCAGCACATCAATGTAATTGCAAAGGATTGGAAGGCTGTTCATTTGCTTTTTACTCCCCCTGCCCCCACCAAGCAAATATTCAACATTTCCCCTGTTTATACTGTTCATTTGCTTAGCAAACTTTCTCGAAGAATTAATAATGCCAAGATAAAATTTAGCCTAGCTTGTCCAAATAATCCCAAACTGCAGAACGAGTGACAGTTGAATTAGTAAGGTTTTGCTGAAAGAACACTGTCAGCATGTCTGGTGGCTTCTGTCTTTGTGTGGTATTTACCTGGGCTCCTGGTGATTTGTCTGTTTCTCTTACTGCTTAAGATAAACCAAGCAAAAAACAACAATAAAATAAAATAAAACAAAGCAAGCATTCAGCAGGCAAAATAAACGTGTGTACCGTATAGTATTTGTGTCTGTTCTGTTTTCTTTTCTTCCTTGCTCCCATACTCCCATCTAATTTCGTTTCTTTCCTCTTGAATTTTTTCAGCATTTATTCCTTCCTGTCATTTTAACTTACAGGAAGTTGGCACACTGTGTTTTGCTTATTTTTCCTTAGGACATTCATTCAGTGATTCAATAATATTTCACTGCCTCTGTGTGCTCAATCTACAGATACCAAAATGAGTCAGATTGAATTCAGGTGAAGGTGATATGGGAGTTCATTATACTATTCTCAAAACTTTAAAGTTAGTTTTTTTTTAAAGATGTAAGTTTAAAATTTTTTAATTTTACAGCCAGATGTGGTGGCTCATGCCTATAATCTTAGCAATTTGGGAGCTTGAGGCGCGGGAGGATCACTTGAAGCCAGGATTTTGAGACCAGCCTGAGCAAGAGTGAGACCCCATCTCTACTAAAAATAGAAAAATTATCAGGGCGTGGTGACACTCACCTGTAGTCCCAGCTATTTGGGAGACCGAGGCCAGGAGCATCACTTGAGCCCATCAGTTTGAGGTTGCAGGGAGCTGTGTATAATGACGCCATTGCACTCTATCCTAGGTAACAGAGCAAGACACTATCTGGAAAAAAAAAATAATAATAATTTTAAAATATAGAGGTATAGCAAATTTGAAAATGAATTCTTTATATCAGAGGTTGCAAAATCAGCCCACAGGCATGTTTATTTGGCCCTTCATGTTTTGTTTTTTCAATTTTTTTTAGTTTTTGAATTAGTTGTCAACATTGGAAAATTGGCAAATTTCTCACAAGTAGATTATGCTGTTTTCTTGCAAATGTCAATAAAGTCTGTTAACACCAAATCAGAATTCTGCATGGCAAGATTCCCCCACCAGTAGGGCTAAGACGAGAGGTGCCCTTTCCAATGACTGGTTCATTGCATCTATCACCTGCCTGGGCCCATCAGCATTTGAAGTTACAATTGTGTTTTAGTGTGAACTTGTACAGTTTTGAAAGTCCCTGTGGACTTCATTGTGTGCCATACCGTACTATATTTTTTCTTTTAGTTTTGATCTGAAGCGGGGGAAAAACGGAATATATTCTCTGCCCTTAAGAACTTCATAGTCTGGTGAGAAAGCCAGACATAACTACAATTCAATGTGGGAGTCCCTAAAAGATAACATTTGTAAAGGTCTTCCCCCTTCCCAACACTCTGGTCCACTGCCTGCTTTTGTAAATTAAGTTTAATTGGAACCCATCTATGCCCTTTTGCATACATGTAGTCTATAGCTGTTTTCATGAAGAGTTGACTAGTTATAGTGGAGACCATATGGTCCGTAAGGCCAAAAATATTTATTATCTGGCCCTTTACAGAAAAAGTTTGCTGACTGCTGCTATACAGGATCTGATTTAATTCTTTTATTTTTTTTTTTATTTTTTTTAGAGATAGCATCTTGCTTGTCGCCCAGGTTGGAGTGCAGTGGTGTGATCATATCTCACTGGGGCCTCAAACTTCTGGCCTCAAGGGATCCTCCTGCCTCAGCCTCCCAAGTAGCGGGGACTACAGATGCTTGCCACCACACCTGACTAATTTTTTTTTTTTTTTTTGTAGAGATGGGGGTCTCACGATATTGCCCAGGCTGATTTGGAACTCTTAGGTTCAAGTGATTCTCTTCACCTTGGCCTCTTGAACTGCTGAGATTATAAGAGCAACTCACCATGCCTGCCCTCTGATTTGACTCTTGAGACAGCTTAATATGGCTACTGTGATTGTGCCTGTTTTATACCATACAGCTAGTAGGAAATAGTGCCAGGACTCAGCCAAATAAGGTCTATACTCTTCAGTATGTTATTGAAGACCTGTCTCAACCCTGTCCCTGCCAGTGTGTGGCCAGGAGAAAGTCTTTGGGTAAGGCCTGCCCGTTGGGCTAGTGGAAGAGAATGTATAGTTTAAAAGGCACCACCCTTGACACCTTCCTGGCTCCCTCAGGGTCTGGCCCTGTGACTGCTCTTCTATTGCCAAGTAGAAGAGGTCTTATGAAGAGCAATATGGTTGGCTGGAAGGAGGAGCTTGAAGCTCTTTGCAGAGCACTTTATGTAAAAATAAGGAAGTGTAACTACTGATGTCCCATGGGGTTTTGAATAGCCCAGCCCTGCCTTAACAGTTGTCCTGTGGACATATCACTGGAGAATTTCTCAGGGAAGCAGTTCCCCCTCCAGCTTCATCTTTAGACAATTACCTACTCTTATGCCCAGAGGTATTATACTGTGCTGTACTGGGTCCACAGATGTGTTTTCCCATATTCAAAAGTAGTGATTTCACGTAATAACCCGGACTTTTCAGTCTCTTGATAAATAGGGTGCTTCAGCACCACCGGGCCTGCCTTGTCACACAGCGCCAGTTCTCTAGTGCTGGACAGTGACCATCCCCTTGACCTTGAACATGTGCTGATGGTTTGACCCCTTCTGGCTGGTGGTGCCAGTCGTCAAGTGCTCACTTGCATTGAGCATGTTGGCCTCCCCTGCAGGCATTGGGAAGCTGGCCATGTCTTGAGCGCACCTCATTCTTTCCCACCTCCCTGCCTCTTTCATGCTTTGTTCCCTGTTGGTTGTACCCTTCTTTCAAGTGACTTCCATGCTGTAGATTGCAGTGACCAGCACCACCCGCAGGATTAACTCCTCCCCCATGGTGGGATTGCATAGTCTCATACATCTTGTTACCACAGGTGTGGGCTGCATGCCTTTCTCTCTCTTGGAGGGTAGAGACCCACTGTTGTTCCTTTGCATGCCCACCACCTGGCACAAGGATCACATGAGTGTTTGCTGGGTTGATAATCATATCCAGGAAAGAGATTAACTGACTTGCCACCTGTTGAATTGCTGGCCAGTCTCCATGAAGCAGAGAGAGAAAAGTTCAGCATAGCCAAGCTTCCAGAAACCTCGGCTGGATCCTTTTTCTCTAGTGCACAAGTATGGTTCCCCCAGACAACCTGGTCCTCGTAGCATGCCCTCTCCTAGCTACCTTTACCCCCTGCGCCCCGCAACCACTCGCCTGCTTTCCAGTGCATTCCCGCCCTGTGACACTTCCTGTCCCAGGGAAGTCACTTTCACTCCAGCTCTTGCCTCACTTTGGAGGCTGCTGCTACCTTGGCCGTCCTGAGCTGATGGATTCTCTGACTTCGGGGAAAAGAAAGTTATGAGTGAATGCAGCCCATGGCAGAAAGTTGGAGAACCACAGATGTCTGGTCACCTGCAGGGACACCACACTTTCTAAACTCTAAGTAACTAGCGATGCTGTGTGTGTCTGTGTGTGTGTGTGTGTGTGTGCGCGCGCACGTGTGTTTCCTCTCCAAAGAGCCCCAAACTATTTAGATACATTTTATGAACCCATCTAAAATCACAGAAGGTTCGAACTGGAGGGGACTTGACAAATCTAGACCAGGGTCCCATTTTGGGGAATTTGAGCTACCTCAGAACACTGAGGATCCCATGCAGGGTCTTAACTTTAGCGGCCTACAAGAGCCAGGTAATATAAAGCGCTGCAGGTAACACAAATGACTGCTGTGGCCGGGGTTTATTTCCTTATGCTGTTGACATTGGTTTCTTTCAACACCTAAATACACTTTGCATACCCAGGAGTATTCTTCAATTTTATAAAAAAACTATCCACTAATTTCTTGAAACATGGGGCCCCCTCAATTTCTCCATCATGTATAAAATAGAGATAATAATTGAATCTACCTCCTAGAGTTGTGAAAATTAAATGCATTAATAGACACAGCTCCCTTGGTTTAGGGCCTGACCCACAGTAAGTGTGTATGTGTTAGCTGTGATGGTAATGACAAGTCTCACTTTTGCTGGAAATGTGCACACCTGAACCTTCACTTTCATCTTTTTTATGGAGAAAAACCTCTCAGACCTGCTGGTAAATGGCTCCTTGGACTTGACCTCAGAGGCAGGGAGGCAACAGGGAGAGGTGGAGGTGGAGATCAAGGGCACTGTGCCACTCGGCAGGTTGCTGACTCCAGCTGCAAACGAGTGTTGCCAGGCAGGAACGCAGGCCCTGCATTGCCAATTCTTTCAGTTTTTCCAGAGAATCCAGAACTCAGGATTTTAAAATACGAAATCTCCCAAGCTTTAAATGTTGGCAGGAAAAAAAAAAAATTAACGTTATAGAGACCAGACAAATCTGTGTGGGCTGGATTCAGCCAGGTAGTGACTTTGGGTCTAGTTTGATCACTGTCACTTACCAGGTGCCGAGGCTAAGGCCCAGGGGAGTTAAGTGCCTGCTGCAGGGCAGCCCGGGAGTGGGAGAGCAAGGCCTGGACCTGTTTCATCTTAAGCCTGCAGAAGGAAACTGTGGAACACCAGGGCAGAGGATTAGACTGTCCTTGTCTCCCTGTCTTCCTGTCGTCACTCACCATGCCAAACCTTCCTGATTCTGGACAGGAGCACAAGGGGCAGAGCTTGTAGAGTCCAACTCTGACTCCTTGTATCAGCTGCCTGACCTCTAGGAAGTTAGATGCAGGCCTTAGACTCTTAAGTTGTAAAGTGGAGATTAATAATGGGACCTTCCCATAGGGCTATTAGGAGACTCAAATGAATTCATTCATCTAAAGCCCTTAGAAGGGAGCCTGGTGTTTAGTGGGCTCTCAGTAAAAATTAGCTATCTGGGGAAGGAACACATCTTCTTTCTCAGGATTCTGGGGAATCTCATGCACTAATTCCCACATTTTTCAAGGCAGTTTGGCAGATCCTTTTGGGGGGATGCAAACACTCAGCAGGCACTTTAGTTTGGATACAAACACACATACACACACATTATCACAAAGGCAAAGTCCTCACTTGTATTCTATGGGCAGCTAGGATGGGTGGACGGGGCTGGGTGTGAGTGGGAAAGAGCTTAGGAGCTTGTATGATGGATTCAGAGAGAGACCAAAATACATTTCAGCCTGAGAAGCATGTTGTCACATAAGCCACTGATTAGATTACAGACTGTGGCATTTACTCATCTTTACTATTTCAAATAGAAAAAAAATCAATATTTTCCAATTATCTCCAATGGCATATCAGACTTACTTTCTCATATTTTCTTTCACCATCTCAGAAAGAGCAAGGGGAAAGGGTCAGGAAAGCACACTGCCAGAGAAGATGAAGTCCTCACTGTGGCTCATAATCATGCCGCATGTCCCTTCCAGCGTCGTCCATTCAGAAATTCAGTCATTTACTCATGCTTCAATTCCAGAAACGTCTACCGATGCGTACTCCACTCCAGGCACTGTTCCAGGTGTGGGGGATTCGGTGATAAAAAAGCCAGAAAGTGGCCTCCGATTTCAAGGGACTGATATTTAGTGGGGGAGACAGACCACAAATGCATTAATATGAAAAAGATGAGTGCTATGCGAAAATTAAAGTAGGGAGGGCTGGGAGCTAGTTCACTCTGGGAGGTGGGACCCTTTAAACTGAGAGCTGATTGATTAGAAGGAGCCCTTGACCTGGCAGTGGCCTGTAATCCAGTGCTTTGGGAGGCTGAGGTGGAAGGATTGCTTGAGGCCAGGAATTTCAGACCAGCCTGGGCAACATTGTGAGACCTTATCTCTACAAAAAAAGAAAAAAATCACTATAACATTGGGGATTAAGAAAAATAATAGGCCGGGCGGGCGGTGGCTCACGCCTGTAATCCTAGCATTCTGGGAGGCCGAGGCGGGCGGATTGCTCAAGGTCAGGAGTTCGAAACCAGCCTGAGCAAGAGCGAGACCCCGTCTCTACTAATAATAGAAAGAAATTAATTGGCCAACTAAATATATATATAGAAAAAATTAGCCGGGCATGGTGGCGCATGCCTATAGTCCCAGCTACTTGGGAGGCTGAGGCAGAAGGATCGCTTCAGCTCAGGAGTTTGAGGTTGCTGTGAGCTAGGCTGATGCCATGGCACTCTAGCCCGGGCAACAAAGCGAGACTCTGTCTCCAAAAAAAAAAAAAAAAAAAGAAAAAGAAAAATAATAATAAAAGAAGGAGCCTGTATAAGATCAAGGGAGGAGGGCTGAGAAAGAAGGAAAGGAGAGGGCCATGGCCCTGAGGCAAGAAGGACTCTTGGGTCTAAAAAGCAGAAGAAAGAGGTGGGGCAGCAGGCGTGTGAGCTGGAGGGAAGGGGAAGGGGAGGTCGGAGATGTCACATGGCCCAGGCCAGGCAGAGCCTGATCAGCCAGGACAAGGGGTTTGGATTCTCTTCTACATGCAGAGGGAAATATTAGAGGGTCAAACAGGCAAGTGACAGGGTCTCCTTTTATATGGCTGCCATGGGAAAATCTGGCAAGAGCAGAAACTGGGAGACCTACTAAGTAGCTATTGAAAAAGACCAGGGAAGGCCCAGTGCGGTGGGTGGCTCGTGCCTGTAATCCCAGCACTTTGGGAGGCCAAGGCGGAAGGATCGCTGGAGCCCAGGAGTACCAGACCATCCTGGGAAACACAGTGAGACCAATCTTTACAAATAATTTTTTTTTAATTGGCTGGGCTTGGTCATGGTGGCACACCTATAGTCCCAGCTACTCGGAAAGCTGAGGCAGGAGGATCGCTTGAGCCCAGGAGTTTGAGGCTGCAGTGAGCTATGTTTGTGCCATTGCACTCGAGCCCAGGTGACAGAGTGAGACCCTGCCTTTAAAGAAAGAAAGAAAAAGAGTTCAGGGGGAGAAAAGAAAAAGTCTAGAGAGAGATGACGGGACTTAGAGAGAAATGGACAGACTGAGGATATATTTGGGAACCAGAGTTCAATATTTGTGGATTGTTGAGATCCACAAAAAAATCAGCAGTTTATAGGGGAGGGAGCTAATAACTGCTAAGTACCTACTGTATGCAGTGCTGTTCTAAGTGTTTTACATGTACGATCTTAACCGTGACGGTCATCTTCAACGGACTTGGGACTAACAGGATACCCAAACAAGTAATGAGAGGCTGAGCCAGACAGGCTGACCCAGAGCCTTCCCTCCCAGCCACCGTACGGCACTGTCCCCAGGCTCTCATCTAATTATTAAGTCTTCGGCCACCCAGGAACGCATGGCTAAGCATTTCTAAACCGAGCAAATCGTGTAAGGGTGTGCAGGTTATAAATAACCATTTCCAGCCGCCAGCTGCTGCTTGGGTTTGGAAAGGAAAAGAGGATCCTTAGCATGACTTGTTTATCGCAGGTAATATGGCAGTAAACTGGGCCCCAGAAGTCGAGTTACACGGAAAATGCAAAGGAAAAGTGACAGGGATATTGTTTCAGTCTTTCGAAGACGGAAGGTAACTTAAAGGGCCACACCAGCCTGGCGGGGAAGAAAAGGAGTGTTTACCTGGCTTTCCAATGTCCTGCTCTTTGCCTAATATATTTCTGTTATTTTGGTGGGATATCTTTAAAGAAGACCCCTCAAAAGGGGTACATGGCATTGAGATAAAGAAATAATGGGGAAAGTAGGAAATTTTCCAGTGCTCTGCCTATTTATCTATTAGGTTGGAAACTAGAGGTCTGTTTTGTTGAGCCTGTAGAGAGCTTTAAATTTTTTTAAATTACTTGTCGACATTTAAAAATTAGAAGCTTTTTCATAAGACTGGACTTTCAGCTTCTCTGGAAAAATCTAATCCTGCGGAACCGAGCCCAAATTCCTACATGGAAACCAGCAGCTGGAGCTGAACAGTGATTACCCCGTGAGGCTGAGCAGCTGCTCTGGAGGCTGCCCTGTCCCCTCCCTGCCACCTTCCTGTATCTGCCTGGCTCTGACATGTGTATGTCTTTGCAACACACTGTGGGTAGAAGCCAGATTCAAGGTCAGGAAGCACGCAGGAAGTTGAAATGGGGCTGAGGGCGCATGGGGGTGGGGGCAGTCGTGACAGTGGGTCTGAGCCCATTCCTGGGCTTAAAGAAGGGCGTGCAAGCAGGCAGGCAGCGGGGTGTGGTGGGCATACTGAGCACTAGATTAGCCGTCAGACTGGCTGGATTCAAACCCAAGCTCGTCTCCGTCCTTGTTCTCTAAACTTGGGCAATCTACTTTGCTTCTCTGAGCTATTGAGCTTTGTTGCAGCATGTGGTAGGAAATCCCAAGAGCTATCACCTAGAGAAGAACCTACCCGTGCTCGGTGCTCGGTAAGCACTGACCCCAGGCGAAACCAGATGGCCACACAACCCATCTGGATGAGTCTCAACGTTCCTTTATCTTTTTCCCTTTCCCTTTTTCCTTTCTTATCTTCTCTAGCCATTTCATAAGAATTTGCCCTCAAATAAATGAGCAGGTCACCAAGAGCCTAGTGGCTTTGTTAAGAAATTGTTGTTTCAATTTCCAGAAACCATATTTTGTCATCATTTCATTCTTATCTCATGCATTACAGATTGATCTCTTAAAAGAAGGCAGTTTGTCCTCCAAAAATATTGTATTCGCTTTCCGGCCAGCTTCAGGGTCCTGAAGTTCTCAGAGGCTTACTCCATCAGGGAGATGACAGACTGCCCACCCTCTCTTGGGCCTCAGATGGGAAAGTTCTACAGTATTTCTCATATTATGTTTTTGCAAATTTAAATCAGCCTTTGGACATGTAATATTTTAAGTTTATTTTAGTTTTCTTGAATGGGAAATAGATTCAAATAAGTCATTCAAAAATAAAAACAATATAAAAAAGTGACATTGAGAAGTCCCTCACATGTACCCTCTGGGTGGTTGTTTATACAAATAGAACCAATATGAGTACATATCTTTATTTTCCCTCCTACTTATTCTTTCAATTATATATATATGTATATATTTTTCCTCTAACCTGCTTCAGAGAAAGATTTCCCTCTTTCTCAGAGAAAAGGTTACATATTCCATATACTTTCTGCCCTTGATTTTTTTTTTTTCACTTAAAATATGGCCATCTTTTAAGGATATATAAGGAGTAGAATATAAGGAACTTGTTCATTCTTTCCTACAGCTTCATAGTGTTCTATTCCACTAATAGACACTATAAGTCTATTGATGGACTTATGGTTTACTTATATTAACAGCATTTACTGTTGCAAAGTATGATACAGTGACTACCTTGTGCATATGTTTGTTTTCTGTTTGTAGAAGTGTTTCTTCGTGGCAGATTCCTAGTAGTGATATTGCTAGGGCAAAGGGAAAATTGCACTTGTGCTTTTGAGAATGTTCTCAAAATACCCTCCAAAGGGACTGTACCATTTATGCTCCTCCCAGCAATGCTGTTTCTTAGATCTCGCCAAGAGTATACGGTCAAACCTCTGGATTTTTGCCAATCTTATAGGTGAGAGCAAATGATATCTCAGTGGGACGTTTGTCATGTAAATTAAATCACATAGATATTAAACTGAGTACAACATGAGTCTTCGTATTTAGAAAACAGAGATTAATTGCCCCTCATTGTAGTAACCTAATAGAAGCACCATCACCCTACTGGTGGGGGAACAAGTTCTTTGTTCAAAGCTCCTTTGTGATGGGGAAGTCCCTGCACAGGCGTTCTTTGCCTGCAAGATTTCCACTGAGTCGCTTTTATTCTCTGAGGCCCAGGGCTTCCTGCCAAGGCTAAGCATTTTACCTGAGTATATGAGAGCGAGTGTCTAATGTCAAGCCCGCCTCTGCACATTTGGCATTTTATGCCCCTTGCCATATTCTAGATCTTTTCATTAAGCCATCTGGCTGGAAGGGAGCTCCACCTTCACTGGGGAATTATTTTCTTCTAATCCCTTTATTAATTGTTCTGGGAGTCCACCGCGCATTAAAAGGCTGCATCACAGAGAGAGTTCCCTAACTCAGACTCCCTCTGCAGCACCTTCTTGTACTGTCTTTGTTCTTGTACTGGTCTTTAATGACATGGCTGAGGGACAGTGTGGTCTAGTGGTTAGGAATGCACGCTCTGGGGCCTGATTGCCCAGATTCAAATTAGAGCTGCTCTGCTCACTGGCTGTGTGATACTGGGCAAGTTTCCTAACCTACTTGGGTCTCAGTGCCCTCATCTGACAAGTAGGAGGATAATAGTATCTATTTCATAGGGTGGCTGGGGGGAGTAGTGCCCCCGCACCGGTACAGCAAAGCCATATCAACCAAGCATTTCACTTTTCTGAACCCAGCGCCAGGCTCTGGCCTCGTCCCGCCACCACTCTCCTCCCACCCGAAGAGGAAAAATGGAGTCATTACAATATGAATACCTTAATTAGAAATAACATAAAATTATATTTTGCGTATGTATTTTTATCATGTACTATACATTTCCATATGCATCAAATCTTACACATGCCTATTACCCTACAGCAATGGATAGAAAAAGCTGTAGACTGTACATTACAGGTGGTTTAAGATACTTTTTCAAGGGTAATTTTGGCACCGATTTTCCCTTGCCTGACGACTTCGGAAACTAACATCCAAGGAAGATGCTACTCCCCTCTAAATGGTAGTGATGAATATTATCTGTATCTAGAGCGAAGTAAACTCAAGTAGCAGAGTCTGCTAACCATCGAAAATAAATCCTAAGTGCAGATAAAACCTTTCTTAAATCATAATGGAAGAGCAGTGTTATAGTTACGAAAATTCCATGCATTCACTTCTTTTTTTTTTTTTTTCTTTTCCCCAGACACACATCTGTTCTGTAAAGTGAAGTACACACGTATCATTTACATTTGGCCTTACTTATTGCTTTGTAGCCGAAGCAGGCAGGTCACCTAGCAAAACACAGAGTAACACCCCCTTAATTTTGCAAGTGGCATATATTGATATTAATGTCACCTTCTTCCACTTCCCTCCCTGAGTTGTGAAAATAAATGAGATACAGGTGGGATACTCAGAGATGCTAACTGCAGTAGACGGGCGCAGTGTTACCTGGTCACAGCACTTGTGTCCTTGGCAAGAAGGAGCTGTCTTCTCATTGAGTTACCTAGAGGAGAAAAAGAGGTTCACTGGTGGGAGGATGGGGCCAACCAGCCTGCTAGGGAGTTTAGATAACAAATGCTCTTAATTGAACGAATTATCTTTCTTAGAAAATAAGCAAATTATTTTACAATTTAATGAATAAAGAAGCTTCTAATTAACTCTAATAGAAAGATTTGCTTTCAAATTTCAGTAGGTAGATCTGTATTATTCTTGTCTTAATGTTTTATTTTTGTGGTCCACCTTAACTTTTTTTTTCTTCTTATGTGATTGTCACAATAGACCTTAACTTTTTTAACTGTTCTTATTGGTATAACAAAATTTTAGGGATGAAAAGCAAACCTAGAGATAATGCAGCCTCATGTTTATTTAAAAAATAAATATTATTATTTTATGATAATAAAATAATATTATTTTATTATTATAAAATAAATAAATATTATTCTTATTAAAAATAAGTTTATTTATTTTTTAAATAAAATAAGTTTATTTATTATCTGCTCAAATAAATTTGAGCAGAAAGTATAAAAAGTTCTCATATACACCTTGAGACTATGGCTCAAAGAGATCCTATGATTTATCTAAGGTCCATTAGCTGGTCAGCTGTCCCCCAGGACCAGATCCCCAGGAGCCTGTGTGGCCAGCAAAGGAAGGGCCTCAGCCAGACTCTGGGGTCTGCCAGGCTCACCCCTGGAGTAGCTCTGCTCCCTGCCCTTGCTCTGGGTCCTGCTGGGCTCTGCTGACATCTTACTGTCACTGCTTCCACTGCTAGGACACCCTGGTCTGTTAGCAGCCCTGACCCAAACCTATTTTGTCCCTTCCAGCTCCAGGTCCATCCCCTGGCTCTGCATCACGTGGCCTGACTACCTGCTGTGTCATCCACTCTGACTAGCATTAGGGCCCGCTCAGAATCCTTAGACTGATAGTGGGCGTGGTCAAGGGTTTCTGGGAGCAGTCACTCTAGTTCCTGCTCCAGATCAACAGGGGTCAGGAGGTTATGATAAAATTGGCCCAACAACCAGATCTCTTGATCCCTAAATCCTGGGCCGGTGTGTGTGTGTGTGTGTGTGTGTGTGTGTGTTTAATTAATAAACTTTATTTTTCTGAGCTTTCAGCAAATTTGAGCAGAAAGTACAAAAAGTTCCATATACACCTTGTCCCCATATACAATCTCCCCCACAATCAACACCCCACACCCCAGTGGTACATTATCCGGGGCACTCCTTTTCATCCCTAAACCCTAGGTCTAAATCCTTGTCTTTAGCTAAGAAAGACAACACACACACACACACACACACACACACACACACACAGATATAAGTGGGTGTCTATGGAACACAAAGGCAGGCATGTAGTCCGTTTAAGGTTAGTTCATTCTATCCTGGCATCCTGGCCTTCTATGTTAGTCTGCCCCAAGGCTGGCACCAAAGCTCACATAGGGAGGTAGCCCTTTCCTGCCCCTTTCTCCTCTCTGTCACTCAGAACAATTCCCAATTCCTGGGGCTGGGATTCTGATTGATTACAGGTGAGTCACTGGTCCGTCCCTAGTGCAGCAAACTGAGGTTGAGGTGTGGGGTCGTGTATAGATACGTCTGCTCTGGGGCCGACCCTGTGGCCAGGGAGGAGAGAAAGAGAGAAGAGGGCAGTTTAGGGTGTCATTACGAGCTGAGCAGATGATCCAAAAGCCGTCTACCATCCCACTGTACTGTATAATCCATAGTCTATAAACTCGTTAGTGGCCTCTTTTCTAAATGCTTTTATAGTAATATTATTAACATATATTGGCCCCAGAGTTTGGCCATTGCATGAGGTTCATCTTTGGGCCTTTGCTCATCCCCTCATTCACACTTTCCTGGAAAAAGCATCATACTTTGAGCCTTGTCACCAGCTATGACCTCTCCCCACCCCCATTGGAGTATAGACCACTGCAAGTGACCACATCCAAAGACGAACATCTCTTCTCTGAGACTCCGTCCCCATCTTTGCTCCTGCCTTCTGGGTTTTCTTACCTAACGGGACATGTGATTGTGGCATTCTCACGAGTAGCCACTTGGGAGGGAAGCTGGGCAGTGTGGGAGATACATTTAACATGTGCAGTCCTTCCTGTTTTATATTTTAAAACCAAAGCAACCCATTCATTTTCCATCAAGGGACTCTTTTACAATGGACACTTCCATAAAAGTTGTGAAAACTATACTTGAAGCAGCGTATTTAAACATGATGATGTCAGTCTGTTGAATTTATGCATACCTTCCAATGTTAGTCTTCTAGCTTTCTGAGAAAAGCAACAATTCTCTCTGAAATTGCCCATTATGTGAAATGCGGGTTATTACCGCTAATTCACATCCGCACTGTCACCTATGTGGTGAATTGGGGGGTTGGTACAGCACATCGGTATGCACTCATCAAAGGTTATGTGTATGCACACAGTGGAGGGCATTTTTGTGGAAGGCATTTTATATAATTCCAAACAATTTAATAAAAATGTAATTCGACTGGGAAAACTACAGTCCGTCGGCCCTTTCAGAGTACAGATAGTGTTCCAGATTAAAGGGCTGGAGCCTTGCTCATTATAGTCAAATAACGTGAGTGTGTGAATTACCATTTTCCTTGCTGTCGGACTATTTCAAAAGTGTGCCATTTTGCCATTATAATAATAGGCTGCATTTTCTTAAAATCATCTGATTATGATTGGTCCCATCTATGCCGTTTGCAAATAAAAAGCTTTTGCAGTGATAAACTAGCTGTTCTAAAACAGCCTTCATCTCCGATTCTGCTTTTGAACCGCTGCAGGTCAGACTCTGCGAAAGGCTGACAGAAGCCGGTCCTGCTCACGGGAGAAAAAGGAGGTAAGTATGTCTCCAGTGAGGGCTGCTGGGACGTAACTCTGTTTGAAAGGACCTGAGGGACAGGGTGGCGCATACGTATTCCTGGATCACCTACTCTTTTTCTCTTGGCGTCCCAAGCTTGAATCCTGGAGCAAATGCTGGTTGGTAACTAGACTTTCAACCCAGTGTCCCCTGTGATAATCATCTCATACTGAGCATATCAGTTAGTTTTGTCTGTGTAACAAGTCACCCCAGATTTCAGTGGTTTAAAACAACAACCGCACATTTAGTTCCCAATTCTTTGAGTTAGCAGTTTGGGCCCATCTGGGCAGTTCCAGGACGGGCCAGGCTCTGCTGATCTCAGGCTCTGCACGGAGCTCACTCATGCACCTGCAGTCGATGCCTGTGTCACCTGGGGGCTAGCTGAGTGTCAGTCAACGTACCTCAGTTCTCCGCCATGTGCCCTCTCATACTCCAGCAAGCTAGCCAGGATTGTTCACGTGGTGCTTCAGGGGTTCAAGAGCACGGGAGTGGCAGCTGCAGGACCTCTTGAGTCCTAGGCTAGGCTTACAACTGGCACAGTGTCACTTCTGCCACTTTCTATTCTTTAAAGCAGGTCACAGGGTCAGCCCAGATTCAAGGGGTGGGAAAATAGGCCTCATCTCTTCTTTTTTTTTTTTTTTGAGACAGAGTCTCACTCTGTTGCCCAGGGTAGAGTGCCGTGGCATCAGCCTAGCTCACAGCAACCTCAAACTCCTGGGCTCAAGCAATCCTTCTGCCTCAGCCTCGTGAGTAGCTGGGACTACAGGCATGCACCACCATGCCTGGCTAATTTTTTCTATATATTTTCAGTTGGCCAATTAATTTCTTTCTATTTGTAGTAGAGACCGGGTCTCGCGCTTGCTCAGGCTGGTTTCGAACTCCTGGCCTAGAGCGATCCTCCCGCTTCGGCCTCCCAGAATGCTAGGATTACAGGTATGAGCCACCACACCCGGCCAGGCCTCATCTCTTGATGGAAAGAGCTATGTAATAATATTGTAGCCATTCTTGGAACCTTCCCCACAGAGCCCACCTGCACTGTGCCAGGCACCAGGGGACTGGGATTAGGGGACGGGTAAGATATAGTGCTTGGTCTCAGGGCAGGCACTGTCTAGTTGGAAGAGAGGCTCAACATGGTCATTACAATAGAGTGTGGGAAGTGCCATCACGGGACAAAGAAAGTGGGATTTTAATGCAGAAACCAGGCCATCTACCTTTCCCAGTAGTATCAAAAAAGGCTTTGCAGAAAGGATGATGTGCAGGCTGTCTCTTGAAGGGTGACTGGAAGTTTTCCAGGCCAAGGAAATAGTGTGGCCAAAGTCAGAGACATGAATAAGGAAAGGTGCAAGATCATTGGGCCTAAGGTGGGTGGAAAGTGGTAGCAAGGACCCACAGGCCACCGCAGGGCTCTTTGATCAAGTCCCAAGCCCATGGGAGTTTAAGTTTGAGTCTGATTTAGTGGCAGATGGGTGCAGGAGTGCAGGGAAGTGAAGGTGTGTGGATCATCAGAAATATCGACTATGTTAGTCCATGTTGTGTTGCTATAAAGGAATACCTGAGCCTGGGTGATTTGTAAAGACAGGTTTATTTGGCTCTTAGTTCTGCAGGCTGTACAAGAAGCATGGTCCCAGCATGTGCTTCCGATGAGGGCCTCAGGAAGCCTCCACTCGTGACAGAAGGCAAAGGGGAAGCAGGCATGTCACATGGAGAGAGGGGGAGCAAGGGGAGGGGGCGGTGCCCAGTCTCTTTTAAGCAGCCTGCTCTCACGTGAACTAATGGAGCAAGAACTGACTCATTACCACCGGGAGGGCACCAAGCCATTCATGAGGGATCCACTCCCATGACCCAAACTCCTCCCAGTGGGCCCACCTCCAAATTTCAACATGAGATTTGGAGGGGCCAAATACCCTAACTATATAACTGATCAATTACTTTTATTTTTATTTTTATTTTTTGAGACAGAGTCTCACTCTGTTGCCCGGGCTAGGGTGAGTGCCGTGGCATCAGCCTAGCTCACAGCAACCTCAAACTCCTGGGCTCAAGCAATCCTTCTGCCTCAGCCTCCCAAGTGGCTGGGACTACAGGCATGCGCCACCATGCCCGGCTAATTTTTTCTATATATTTTTAGTTG
>CAUYRT010088595.1:0-111118 GCA_963574885.1 Lepilemur ruficaudatus
GACACAGCAAAGCTACACACTGAAGCCTAGAGTTGCAGCGGGAGAAAGAGGTATCTTTACTGCAGGACAGCACACAAGGAGAACAGGCAGCTAATGCGTAAGCCCTAAACTCCCCTATGGCTCACAAGCCAGGGTTTTTAAAGGCAGGGTACATTCCAGACAGGCAAAACTGTAAATCAATACATGGAGGCTGTACATTGGCCTGGACCAACAAGGTGGGATAGCCTCAAGTGAGAGGAGCACAGGGGGATTCAGAGATTCTCGGATTAGTGGAAAGACGTGTTAAGGTGGATATGACAGGCCCCTCAGGGGGAGATTTAGGATGCAGAATGGCAGCCAGAGTTCTACTCCTCAGGTCCCCCTATCTGTATGTTTCTGTGTGGTGGGGATTTCTGAAAAACTGCTCAAGAACATCTGTTAAGACGCCACCTTTTCGTTTCTATAAGGAACTAAAACACCGCAGGACTCTAGCTCACTTGGAGGCGATTGCTCTCCTCAGGTTACCCAATCACTTTTCAAGGCCCAGGTGGGATGGAATTTCCACTGAAGAGACTCAAGATTTTCTTTTATTTTCATGCTGGGCAGAAGGGGTAGCAGACCCCTAAGAGGAGAGCTGCCCCAAATCATAAACTCTTAATTATCTGACAGTCTACAGGCACTTGTAAGTGCCTCTGAAGATTAGTTTAGATGAAGGCATCCTTAATAGGTTTCCTTCTTGACCACTTTTAACATTCTATTCAATTCAGAGTGTACTGTATTTGTTCATATCATACCGTAATTTTAAAATTATTTTATGTTGTAATATAATTAATTCACAGGTAAAAATATATAGAAAGAGAAAGAGATAACATATGTATATATAGGTATAGGTAAGTGTATATATAGATATGGATATAGTTTTACATACACAGTAATTTATTTTATATTTATGTATGATTTTTATATATACACAATTTTATTTTAGGTGCAACAGCTCAGTGTAGAAGGCAAAGAAGCAAAGTCTGTTAAGCCAGACAGAAAAACCCCAAGCTCTTTCTTGGGAGCTTACTCCCTATATAGATGTTTAAAAAAGTGGCTTAAGTTCTCTAAGCCTCAGTTTCTTCATGTTAAAAAAAAAAAAAACTCTTTCATTGCAGAATTGTTGTATTTAAGAAGGACAATATTTGTAAAATACTGGCACATAGTAGGTTCCCAGTGAGCTGTTGCTATTTTTATTGCTCTTTTCACAATTCTTTTATTTTCTTTTGCAGTGCCAGACATTTTTAATAACCATAAATAAATGCCTGCTGAGTTGGATATTGCTATGATTTGATCTTGTTAATAGTAATGAGTAAATTGGCAGGGTCGATGTTTTCAAATTTTAAAAGATACCATTTTTTGATGACGTCTTCTAACATCTGTGGTACTGGATATGATTTTTTTAAACTCACAAATCAAATGAAATACCTATGTGATATTATGTTGCTGAAGTAGTTCATCTGCAAGCACATGCAGAGTTTTATGCTGTGATGTCCCAGCACATAAATTAGTAATAAAGGTAGGGTGCACTTCTGCAAATAAAATACAGCTTCTAGGGCACAGTTCTTCATTTTATATTTTCTTTCCCTCTTGCTCGATATCTACACCTCTCTCTCTCTTTCTCTCTCTCTTCTTCAGTCTCTCTCTCTCCTCTCTCCCTCTTCCTTCCCTTTCTCCATCTTTATCTCTCCCTCTCTCCATATATATCTCTATAATGTATATATTTACGATTGCTCTTTGGACAATCAAACTTACCTTGAGAGACTTTGCTATTCACTTTACTGTATTTTTTCCACTTTTCTAAATACCATATAGAGAAAAGTCTAATGACAGCTGAGCAATTTCTTGTCATTATATTTTCTTCTTTGCCTTTCATCAACATTAGTTCTGCTAAAACAAAAAAAAAGTAGAAATATATCTAGTTCATGTCAACAAAGCTGATTGGGGAGGAATTTCAAGGCCAGCAAAACAAAACTGAGATTATTGGCATGACAGAGACTCTAGAAGAATCAAAAATTGTACTAGATCTGGAAGAATTACCTCTAAATTGATTCCTGAAGTAAATTAATCTCCTAGCTTTTTTACATGTTGGCAAGTTAATGGAAATAAATAGGTGTATTTATTTATTTGAATAATAGTCAATCTAATAACAGGTTAGCAAGTGAATAAAGAAAGCTGAAGAAGAAAAATCCAGTGTGACTTAAAGGAAGTAGTTAAATTTTGAAAAAGGTGGCTTTTTCCCCCTCAGCACAATGTTTGTATTCTCAAAATTAATGAAGAATTGCTTTCACGTGTACCTCGTCTGACTTGCATTTCACAATAGATCAAACTGATAAATATTTAACCTAGAGTTACTGTCAGAAAGAAACGGAGTGCATAGTTATTCTTGGTGGTTTTGTTCCTTTCAATTCAGAAAGAGTTGTGCTTTTTTTTAGTGCAACTAAGAAAGCAAGTTCATGTAATTTAAAAATCCAAAGGCCAGGTGTGGTGGCTCACACCTGTAATCCTAGCCCTTTGGGAAGTGGATACCAGCCTGAGCAAGAGTGAGAACCTGTCTCTACAAAAACTAGAAAAATTAGCTGGGCATGGTGGTGCATGCCTGTAGTCCAGCTAGTCAGGAGGCTGAGGTAGGAAGATAGCTTGAGCCTAGGAGTTTGAGGTTGCTGTGAGCTATGATGATGCCACTGTACTCCAGCCCATATAACAGAGCAAGAATTTGTCTCAAAAAAAAAAAAAAAAATCCAGACTCTGTACCAACAATAAATTTCAGAATGCACAATTTTTAGCTTTCTAACTTTGGGAAAGATATTTGACCTCAATGACTCTTAGTTTTCTCATCAATAAAATGGGAATAATAATACTCACCTTGAAGATTATTATAAGATTTAAAATATGCATTTCATGAAAAGCAGCTATGATAGCTAATTTTATGTGTCAACTTGACTACATTTCAGGGATACCCAGATAGCTAGTAAAACATTTTTCCAGGTCTGTCTCTGAGGATGTTTCCAGAAGAGATTAGCATTCGAATCAGTAGACGAGTAAAGAAGATCAGCCCTCATTAATGTGGCAGGCATTACCCAATGCATTGAAGGCCCAAATAGAACAAAAAGGCAGGGAAAACTCTCTCTTCTTGAGCTGAGATATCCATCTTCTTTTGCCCTTGGACATCAGAGCTCCTGGTTCTAGGACTTTGAACTAGGACTGCATTACACGCCAGCTTTCACGGTTCTCCAGCTTTCAGACAGCATATGGGAGACTTCTAGGTCTCCATAATGGCATGAGCCAATTCCCACAATAAATCTCCTCTTATATACCTATATATACCCTATTAATTCTGCCTCTCTGGAGACTCTGACTAATAGAGTACCTGATAAATATTCTTATGAGAATGAACCATTAGTCTGCCACTTAGACTCCCCAGTAGTATGTATTAGTCATCTTTCTTTTGTGTGTGTGCATGCTTATTTTCAAAAGATATATTTCTTAAGAGTTTTTGAATGTTTTGAAGACTTTCTCAATAACAGCTATGAAAAGAAACTCAAAAGGGTTTGGCCTTTGAATGAAAAGGTACCATTTGTCAGAGCCAGTAAAAATTCTAATGAAACAGACATACATAGGGAGAAATGGAAACTCTACAAATTATTATAGCACATGACGGGGAAGAGCAAGATGGCTGAATAGAAACCTTGCATGATCATCCCTCCACATGAACACCAAATTCAACAGCTATGCACGTAAGTAAGCACCTTCAGAAGAATCAAAAATCAAGTGCTAGATTATACTACCTGGTTTTAACATTATACCAAGGAAAGGCACTGAAGAGGGCAGAAAAGAAAATCTTGCATTGCCTATGCCACCCCTCCCTCATCCCCGGCAGGCCTAGTGGAGAGAGAATCTGTGTGCCAGGGGAAGGGAGGGTGAAATGATTGCGGGACCTTGCATTGGATCATAGGGAAACATAGCACAGGGCAGAATTCTGCCACTGTCCACAGACAGAGCACTTACACTAGCTCGGCCAGAGGGAAATCTTCCTCCCCAAACCAGAGTTCCAGCTAGCCCCACTACTGGCTGACAAAAAGCAGCCTAGGGCCTAGACAAAATTTGTAAGGCAGTTGGACCACAAAGGCTACAGTCCTTAGGCAATTCCTATAGCTGTACTAGCTCAGAGCCAGGGGACTTGGGGTGCACGTGACCCAGTGAGATACCAGCAGACACTGCACAATGAGATACTGTGGCCAGACCAGTGCCTGTGTCCACCCTCCCCCATCTCCAGGTTGTGTGGCTTAGGGAGAGTCTTCTTCCACTTGGGGAAAGAAAAAGAAAGAGCTCAGAAGACTTTATTTTTCAACTTGGGTACTACCTCAGACACAGTAAAATAAGGTACGAAGCAGACACCTAAAGCTGCTGAGTCCATGCCTTAGCTCCTAGATAGCATTTCTGGACCCAACCTGGGCCAGAAGGAAACATACTGCCCTGAAGGGAAGGACCCAGTCCTGGCAGGATTTACCACCTGCTGACTAAATAGACCTCGAGCTTTGAATAAACATCAGAAGTAGCCAGGTAACAGTTACCATGGGCTTTGGGTAAGACTGGGATGGCTTCAGGTGTGACCTGGCACTGGTGGCCATAAGCGAGTGCCCACAACACACCTCCAGCAACTCCAGCAGCCTAGCACAGAAAGTGAGAGAAAAGAGTGGGAGACTTTGCCTTACCACTCCATGGTAATCCATGGAATCCTCCCATATCTTACCCAAGTCCACCAAGGCAGTACCACCAGGAGACTGCAAGAGTCACAGCATTACTGGGCTTGGGGCACCCCTAGTGCTGATGTGGCTGCAGTGACCAAAGACAAAAATCACAACATTCAATTCCCCTTGAATATCTGGAAAGCCTTCTCAAGAAGGATGGATTCAAACAAGCCCAGACTGTGAAAATTAAAATACATACTTAACTCTTAATGCCCAGACAACGACGAATATCCATGAACATCAAGAACATCCAGCAAAACATGACCTCTCAAATAAACTAAATTGTACCAGTGACCAATAGTGGAGTGATGGAGATATGTAATTTTCAGACAAAGAATTCAAAATAGCTGTCCTAAAGAAGCTCAGTGAACTTCAAGACAACATGGAGAGGGAATTCAGAAGCCTATCAGAGAAATTTAACAAACAGATTGAAATAATAATTTTTTAAAAAGCAGAAACTCTAGAACTGAAGAATTCAATGGACAAACTGAGAAATGCATCAGAGTTTGTCAGTAGCAGAATTGACCAAACAGAAGAAAGAATTAGTGACCTTGAAGACAGGCTATTTGAAAATATACAGTCAGAAGAAATAGAAAAAAGAATAAATAAAATGAAAGATGCCCACAAGATCTAGAAAATAGCCCCAAAAGGACAAATCTAAGAGTTACTGACCTTCAAGAGGAGATAGAGAGAGAGATTGGGATAGAAAGTTTATTCAAAGAAATAATAACTTCCCAAATCTAAAGAAAGATATCAATATTCAGATATAAAAAGGTCATAGAACACCAAGGAGATTTAACCCAAACAAGGCTACCTCAAGGCATTTAATAATCAAGCTCCCACAAGTCACAGATAAAGAAAGATCCTAAGGGAAGCAAGAAAAAAGAAAGACAATAAATCTAAAGGAACTCCAATATGCCTGGCAGCAAACTTCTCAATGGAAACCTTACAGACAGGAGAGAGTGACAAAACATATTCAAAGTGCTGAAGGAAAAAGACCTTAACCGTGGTATATTCTATCCTGCAAAAATGCCCTTCAAACATGAGGGAGAAATAAAGACCTTCAAAGACAAACAAAAGCTGAGAGATTTCATCAACACAAGACCCATCCTACAAAAAATGCTAAAAGAAATTCTTCAATATGAAAGAAAAGGATATTAATGAACAATGAAAAACCATCTGAAGGTATACAACTCACTGGTAACACACAATGGTAACCTCAAATCAAAACCTACAACAGATACACAAAAAATTAAAACACACTACCAGAAAAAAATCACATTTAACAAAGGAAGACAAAAAGAATGAAAGAGAGGACCACAAAACGACCAGAAATCAAATACCAACACAGCAATAAGAAGTCCTGACCTATCAATAACAACATTCAATGTAAATGGACTAAATTCTCCAGTCAAAAGACATAGAGTGGCTGAATGGAAAAAAAACAAGAGCCAACTATATGTTGTCTGCAAGAAACCCATTTCACCTCTAAAGACATGCACAAACTGAAAAAAAGGGATGGAAAAAGATAGTCCATGCAAGTAGAAACCAAAAAAGAACAGAAGTAGCTATACTTCTATCAGATAAAGTGGATTTCAAAACAAAAACTATAAAAATAGACAAAGGTCATTATATAATGATAAAGTGGTCAATTTAGCAAGAGGATATAACAATTCTAAATACATATGCACCCAACACTGGAGCACTCAGATATATAAAGCAAATATTATCAAAGCTAAAGAGAGAGATAGATCCCAATACAATAATTCTTGAAGACCTCAACACTCCACTTTCAGCATTGGACAGATCATCCAGACAGAAAATTAACAAAGAAACACTGAACATAATCTACACTATAAACCAACAGACCTAATAGGTACTTACAAAAAGTTTCATCCAACTGCTGCAGAATACACACTCTTCTCCACAGCTCGTGGCAGAAACTATATGTTAGGCCATAAAACAAGTCTTTAAAAAACCAAAAAAAATTGAAATCCTGTCAAGTATTTTCTCTGACAAGAATAAAATAAAACTAGAAATCAATAAGAAGAACATTGGAAACTATGCAAACACATGGAAATTAAACGCTCCTGAATGACCAGTGGTCAATGAAGAGATTAAGGAGGAAATTTAAAAATTTCTTGAAATAAATGAAAACACAACATATCAAAACCTATGAGATACAGTAAAAGCAATGATAAGAGGAAAGTTTATAGCAATAAGTGCCTACATCAAAAAAGTAGAAAGGTTCGAATAAACAACCTAACAATGCATCTCAAAGAGCAAACCAAACCAACATTAGTAGAAGAAAAGAAATAATAACGATCAGGGCAGAACTAAATGAAATTAAAACAAAACAAAACAAAAGTCAATAAAACAGAAAGTTTGTTTTTTGCAAAGATAAACAAAATTGACAATCTTTAGCCAGACTAAGAAAAAAAGAGAGAAGACCCAAATAAATAAAATCAGAGGTGAAAAAGGAGATATTACAACTGATACTGCAGAACTCCAAAGGATCATTTTAGAGACTATTATGAGACTATTATGACAATTAGAGAATATTATAAGCAATTATATGCCAATAAATTGGAAAAGCTAGAAGAAATGGATAAATTTCTAGACCCTTGCAAACTACAAGATTGAACCAGGAAGAAATCCAAAATCCAAATAAATCAATAACAAATAAGATAGAAGCAGTAGTAAAAGTCTTCCATTGAAGAAAATCCCAGGACCCGTGGCTTCACTGCTGAATTCTAAGCATTCAAAGAAGAACTAATATCTATCCTACTTATCTCACTCATATGTGGAAGCTAAATATTAAAACCAATTGATCTGCTGGAGACAGAGAGAAGAATGATGGTTACCAGAGGCTAGGAAGGATAGCAGGGAGGGTGGAGTATAAAGTGGGGATGGTTAATAGGTGCAAAAATATAGTTAGATAGATAGAATGAACAATACGTGATAACACAACAAAGTGACTATACCTTAAAATAACCAAAAGAGTGGAATTAGAATGTTCTTAAAACAAAGAAATGATAAATGCCTGAGAATATCCCAATTACCCTGATTTGATTAATTCACATTCTATGCCTGCATCAAAACATCACTTGTACCCTATAAAGATATATAGCTATTATGTACCCATAATAATTGACAATTTAAAAATTATAATAGTAACAAACTTTTGTTTACTATGTCTAAGTGCTTTATATGCATTATACCATAAATACTAAAAACCCATCATGGAATTGCTATTTAACAAAAAAATCTGAAGTTTACACATATTATAAAATGTACTCAGTGTCCCCTCACTAGTGATTAGCATATCACTGGTACTTGAATCCAAAGTCTTGAGTCCAGAGCTGAGCTCTTAACCTCTGTGCTGTCAACATCTATGTGGGTGTAGGTACAAAAGTCCCAAAGAAATACTTCAAGTGGGCACAGCAAAAGGAAAAGAAGAGGAAATCTCTCCTTGTTTAAAATTCCAAAGACAACACTAATTTACACCTCTCTCCAGATTGTTTCTCTTCCTTGCACTCATACAACTAATTACAAGTGCATTCTGGTACACATTCCTCAACGAAGATATTCTGTCAAAAACCATTCACCTGACACAAGACCTGAAGAATGGACCCCACTTGTACTCGCCATCAAATTGGTATTGACTGATTAACACTATGGTGCTCAAATGGTGGGAGCAAACACTAGGGAATTGGGGGGAGGGGGGTAAACCCACATCTGAGCGATGTAGGGGTGCACTGTGGAGGGGTGGGACATGCTTGAAAAGTAGTTGGGGAGTGGAATTAGGGGTCTCAATAGGGGAAAGGAATTCCTCTAAAACTGATTTATGTGATTAACTGTACACCTCGGTAAATTCAGTGAAAATCATTTAATTGTACACTTAAAATGGAGTAAAGGCATGATATGTAAAGTATACTTCAATAAAGAAAAAATATATATATAAATAAAAAAGTAATGGAATAAATAATTTCTAAATCAATAGGTATTAAAAATTGAAGAAAATTTGAAAAAACATCATAAAAGTCAAGGAATAGGAGAAAGAAAAACATAGAAGTGAAATTATGGTATTAAAAAAACAAAAAATAAGTTGGCAGAAAAAATCAAACATACAGATAATTAAAATAAACATAAATGGACTAAATTTTCTGGTAAAAAAGATGTACATGTTTTATGCACTTACAGTATATATGTATAATAAAAACTTAAATACATAGAAAAATTGAAAGTAAAAGATAGAAAAATATTTACTATTCATAAAAAATTGGGGGCAACTATAATTAATATAGGAACAAAATGTGTTACTAGAAATAAAGAGAGTAACTGTGTGATTATGTAAGAAGTGAAATTCAACCAGAAAATATAAAATTCTTATATTGTTTTTATTTAATAACATAACCTTTAAAATATATAATCCAAAAACTGACTTTAAAAGAATTACAAAGAAACATTAGCTAAACCATCATTATAATAGATTTTAAGACATTCCTTAGTAGATACAGATTAAATAAGATTTTTGACAAGCAATATAAAAAATTGAAAAAGATAAGTGAAAATTCATAGTATAAACTTAGGGATATATTATCTTGAAGATGTAGAAAAATAATATCAATAAGTTGAGAAAGTATAGAAGAAAGACAAATTATATTTTAACCCAAAATATGAAAGATAGGAAATATATTATAAAGAAACAAATATAATTATATATAATATAATATATATAATTATAATATATTATAAAGAAACAAAATAATTTTTAAATATAAATAAAATAGATAAACCTCTATCAAAAATGGTGGAAAAAATTTATATGACACAAATAAACAACTTTATAAATATAAAATTGTGATAAGTTTGGATATGTTAGAGATTTCAAATATGGTAAGAATATATTGCAAATAATATCATGCCATAAAATTAAAATTTTAGGTCAAATACACACATTACCAATAAAGTTAGAAAAAAGTCTATCATGCCTACTATTTTTCACTTCAACATTTTAACATTAATACTCATAAAACAAAGTGAATATAAAGTAAACTAAAATTATAAAATTTGGGAAGAAAAAATATGATTGTTATGCATAGATAATTCTATTTTTTCAAAG
This sequence comes from Lepilemur ruficaudatus, assembly GCA_963574885.1. Taxonomy (NCBI): domain Eukaryota; kingdom Metazoa; phylum Chordata; class Mammalia; order Primates; family Lepilemuridae; genus Lepilemur; species Lepilemur ruficaudatus. Next base: position 9,895 of record CAUYRT010088595.1, read on the forward strand.
AAAAGCAAGTCATAAATAAAATATCAATGTAAAAATTAATATAATTTCTAAACTCCAGTAACAAACCCTTGAAAATATTATTTTTAAAGATACTAATTAAAATACCAATCAAAATTACAAAGGAGCCTGTCCTACAGTGAGCAGGTATATGCAAACCTATCCCTAAAGGCCAAGGGAGCTGAGGAGCTAAAGAGAGAAGCTGACAATTCCAGTTTCTCAGAAAGAAACATTTTTGTTTTGCCTTTGAGGCAGAATCTCCCTCTGTCACTCTGGCTGGGTGCAGTGGCACAATCATAACTCACCATAACCTCAAACTCCCAGGATCAAGCGATCCCCCTGCCTCAGCCTCCCAAGTAGCTAGGAACCACAGGCACATGCGACCATGCCTGGCTAATTTTTTTTTCCATAAAGACGGGGTCTCGCTATGTTGCTCAGGCTGGTCTCACACCCATGGCCTCAAGTGATCCATCCTCCTCAACCTCCCAAAGTGCTGAGATTACAGGCATGAGATACTGTACCTGTCCAGAAAGAAAGAAACATTTAATAGGGACTCACTAACAGGAGCTATGTCTAAGGCGGCCATAAGACAGTGGATTCCCCTGACTCATTCTCCAGGAAGTATCCTTTATATATTAATAGCAAGCTTTGAAGGTAAAGACATGTTGGGCTGGTCATGCTTCAGACTTTCTTGAGTAATGCATGACCACTGAGAAGGTTAGATAAGCATCTTTATGAGGGGTCATCTATGTTATAGGCAATGTTTCTTTACGAGGGGCTATCTATGCCATGGGAATTGTTTAAAGACCTTGCTGCAGAATGCCTTGCTATGTAGGCTCAAACATCAGTCATCATAGCAGTTTCACATCAAGGTGGCATCACTGTTGCCATGCTTTCCTACAGAACCTAAGAGCAATTATTCCAAAGTGTAAATAACTGAAAGAAGAAAATTAAAAAGCTGTATAAAGAAATTAGCTACATTTGTAGATAGAAACACTGTATCTCTAAAATGCAAATTCTTCTTATTTCAATTTTAATTGCATACTTGACTTAAATTTAGCAGGTATACTTGACTTGAAAATAAACTGAATTAGGAAGAATTTTCATTTTTACAATACAGAGTCTTTCTCAGAGTCCGTACATAAGAGATGGAATACTGTAATTCATTTATGTAATTCCAACACAAATCTTGATAGTCTTTTTGCTTATTTAATACAAAAAAAGTGATGACAAAATTCATGTGGAAAATTACAGGCTAAGACTAGCTAAGGTAAGAACAAATGAATAGAGTGATTGCCAACTACACATTGGTATCAATACAAGGAATGACATACAGGAGAGTCTAGAAACTTAACTAGACATATATGGAAATGTGACAAAGGACAGAGATGACACTACAGATTGACAGGAAAGACAGGAACAATTTAATAAATGGTACTAAAATAAATTTAGCACTGTAGGAAAAGTAAAATTGGAGCTGTACTTTACCCCCAAACACACAAAAATGAAACTGAATTACTTAAGAACACAAAAGTAAAAGCTGAAATTTTAATTCATTTAGAAATAAATGTAGGAGACAATCACTAAGACTCATCATAAGGAATAATTTTTAAATAATGTATAAATTTTAAGAACAAAGGAAAATATAATTGTATTTAAATATATTAAAATTAAGAGTTCTTCATGCAAAGAAATCGTAAAGAAAAATATAGGTCACAACCTGGGAGAAAATATTTATGACATACATTAAAAAGGTCTCGGTATCCAGAATATACAATCTATTCCTTCAAATCAAATAGAAAAAGACAACCAACACAGTTCAGAAGTGTATTAAAGGGAAGAACAAAGTACTCCTGGAAAGGGAAAACAATCAGACTTATTTATAAAAATGCTTATTTGGTATCTCCATTTAGACGTACAAAATTGAACCAATGCTTCTCGTCTCTCCAAAAATCTGCTCCTTCTGCCATCTTCTTCAGTTACTGGCGGCTTCATATTTCTAATTACTCAAATCATGAACCTGGATGTCTTCTTTCACTTCTCTTTGGCACACTGTACATTTGACCTAGCAACACAGCCTGTCCCCTGCACCTTCAAAATTTACCCAGCATCATCAGATCCCCCTTGATCACTTTCCCTGCGACCACCCTGGGCTGGGAAGTTACCATCATGTCCATCAGTCTGCTCTGCTCTCCACACCTTCATTCTTGCCCTTTCAGTCTTCTCTCAATATATCAGCCAAGTAATGCTTTATTAAAAAAAAAAAAAAAAAAGAACAAGAAAAAGAATTAATTCATAGCAGATCATTCCTCTGCTCAAACCTCACAATGCCTTCTTGTCTCTTTCCGAGTAAACTAAACACCATTTTTCTAATGACTTCCTTAATCGGGTTTCACCTTACAAAGCCCATCTCCCCTACTGCTCTCTTCCTTTCTATACTCCACTGTGTTCTTTCTAAAACATGTCGATTCAATCCTGCATCTGGACTTTGTCTTCAGCTTGAAATAGTTACATGTCAGTTATCCATGAAGTATTATCTATCCCCTTGCATGCATTCCGTTCTTTACCTGAACACAGCACAGCAGATCCTCAAATAAGGTAATTTCCCTCAATGTCATTTGTTATATTGTCTATGAGGACAAAAAAAAAAAAATGACACCTGGCCATGGTAACTGTCTGTGTGGAATTTACGCCTTCTCCCCATGTCTTCTTGGGTTTTCTCTGGGTCCTCCAGCTTTATCCCATGTCCCGTGACTGTGAACATGAGGTGTGCTGGCATGTCTGCATCGTCACAGCATGAGTGTGGGTGTGGGCCTGAGTGTGCCCTGCGATGTAACAGCCTCCTGGGTCCAGCTTTGCATCCTGAAATGCTGGGATAAGCTCCAGCCACCAGCCACCCTGAACTGGAATAAGGACGCAAATAATTATTTTACTTGTTTTTATTATTCTTTCTCAAATATATAAATAGCTCACATTTATCAATGCTTAATATTACAAATGTTTTAGTCTTTACTTAGAACTTGGGTGATGTCTTTCTGACCAGAAATATGCTATAGGAGCTTGACTCTTGTGTATATCCATTAGCCTAAGGTAAAATCGGTTTCCTAATACATGAGTTTCCAAGAACCTATCAATATTAAGTGAGGACTTTCTATACTTGAACTTTGAACTCCTCCATATGCAAATTTTTCTAGCCCACTTATTTGCCGCTTTCTTTTTCTTAGCATGTATCAGTGCTTAATGTCACATATATACACACACATTTACTTACTTATCTTGTTTTTTTGTCTTACTAGCATGTGAGCTGGTGGGGCTGTTTTCTGATTTTGTACATGGCTGTGCTCCCCGTGCCCAGAACAATGCCTTATCCCGGGAGACGAAGTTGGGAAAATTTCTCCTATGTCAAAATGAAGACACAAATGTATGGAAAATATGAGGGAAACCTCAAGAAAACAAGACGACCCATTCTAAAATGACAAAGTCTAAAGAATAGGATTCCTGAACAAGGGAACAGAAAGGAGTGAGGAGGGGGAGAAAATTTTTAAATTACCAAAAATGTTTCCTCAAGTTAAAGGACATGATTTCCAGATTGAAGCTACAAGTCACTGAGAAAAACTAACTTTAAAATTCTCAAAGACATATCACATGGGATTTTACAGAGAAAAACCTAAAGCCTCCATAAAATAAAATAACAAAAACCATAAAGCATTAGGAATAGGGTGGCATCAGGTTTCTCAACTGCAACACTGCAAGTTGAAAGAGCAGGTAAATGCCTGCCAGTTTTCAAAAGGAAGTGAATGAGTACCTACCTACTCTGAATACCCCAAAATATATCTCTCAAGTATAGAAGTAGCATAAGGATATTGATATTTTCTAGGTGTTCATGTTGTTCAGGAACCAATTAACATAGCAGTCCTGATTATTTCCAGGAGGACCTGCTCGAGACACTGACCCTTGGGGAGACGCCTGGGAACTTGGTCCCTGAAATGTTCCCTCTTTTGTATTCATAAGGTTGTTTTGTGTGACTGGGGCACCGAATTCTGCCATACCAGCCTGCTAGACTGTTTGTGTAAACGGTGTGATTTCTGATAAACACTTGCTTTCCTTCGTGGAGTCTGGAACTTTGCTAATAGTGGCTGATTGCTCAGGCAAAGAGTTTCTACATGACCAGCCCCCAGTAAAATCCTTGGACCCTGAGTTTTAAGCAGGTTTTCTCCAGCAGAAACACTGAAAACCTGCTGCCATATTTCACTGCTGCAGGAAGAAGCATGTTCTGTGTGAGATCTCCCTTCCTCTGCCACCCAGGGAGGGAGAACTTTGGAAGCCTGCTCCTGGACACCTCCAGATTTTGCCTTATACCTCTTCTCCCTTCCTACAGTGTGTCCTTTTGCTGTAATAAACTGTAGCTCTAAGTACAAGGGCCTCCGAGTCCTGTGAGTCCTTTTAGAAAATCACCAAATGCACGGGTGGATGTAGGGTCCTCTCCCTTCTTATGACACATGATCTCAAAAAGTTAACACCCATACATTCTTTCTCGGAATTTTCCCAAAAGATGTTCATACATTATTTGAAAAAAGGAGAATTAAATATTTTTAAAGTAATAAAAATACAACTATGAAAATGACTTGAGGCATATATATCATATTCAGGTAAAGTTATGAGTAAAATAGTGTGGAGGATTCAACATCATAGGTTTGGTCACTAGAAAATAATCTGTTTAAAAGCATATATTACAAATAAAATTATTGGGTTTTCTCTTGTAAGTATACGTACACACGCGCACACACAAAGCCTTGTCTAAATTTACCTGCATCTACTCAGATCCATAGACATTATTACTTCCATACCCCATATGAATCCTCGAGGACTTTAACCCTCTAATTATTTTCATCATCTCTTTCTCTCTCCACTTCTTCTGAACCCTGATTTCACAACAGGAAACACAACCAAGTATTTTATTAGAGCTACCTCCCATTAATCTGAAGTTCAATCACTATGTTTCCATGCCGGCCAATCTAATTGAAAAGGTAATGTATATTCACTGACTTCATTACGACATAAATGAGGAGAGCAGAAAAGGACTCCAAAATAAAGAATGCTGACTCTATTTCATAGGCAGTGGTATGTTAGTAGGCATCACATCACCTTTTAGGAAAATGACTGGACAGAACATGAAGAAAGGTTTGATGGGGCGTAACTGCAGTCAGGAACCACGTGAGACGTACGTGGGCATAGTTCCAGGATAAGTCCTAAACAGCAGTATTAGCACTGAGGCTGCAAGAAGAAAAAAGATCTGAGAGAGACTAGAAAGAAAGCTATAACAGTCAAGAATCCTCTCAGGTTTTTGGTCAGGAAAAATATCTTCTCCGTAGGCTTACTATAAAGATTTAAAAAATCATCTACTTAAAGCATTTTGTAGAAGGTCAATAAATATTATTATTAGTACTATTTAATTAGGCATATGCATTGTTTAATAGTATTGATATACATAAAGAATATTAATCTTTTAAATATAAAGTTGTTCTTATCAATTCAGTGATGAAAATATCAATAGAAACCTATATGACTTTTTTCTTTTATATTGTTTACTTATGGGTTTATTGTGGGTTACCTAACCCATAGCTTTCCTGTCAAGGTCAGGATCACTGAGTGAATGAGCTTGGCACTGGAAACTTGATTTTCCTTCTTTAATACAATGTCCATGGTACAGAAGAACAAGTATTGGATTGGGGAACTAAAGGAAGGGCCTAAATCTTTGCTGTATCCCTGGCTACCTATTTGATCAGAGGAAATTTACTTAAACTATTTGACAGTTCATTTCCTAAACTTCCAAAAGGGAAAAAGAATGTCTGCATAGCAGAGTTTTGCAGAGTTAAGTGAAGACAGGGTGCAAATTCCAAGTTGGAAGGGTGCCCTTTTTTCATTGCATTGGTCTTTTACTGATAGAAGATGTTTTGGCTAAATTTTTCCCTATCAAATCTTCAAACATAAATTTCACAAGTTGAAAATGGGCTTAATTAGAAAATAATGAGCTAATTTTGACAAGAATGATGGTACTTCTACACATTTTTATTCTTTTCTTAGAGTAAACGCGTGCCCCTATAGCATATGTTTACATTTGTTTAACTTCTCCTATAGTAAAAACCACTCCAACTCCTTGGCTATTTTAGTTGCTTTTAGGAAGGCTTTCTCTTTCTTGAAGTACAAAAACCAAATTACATGCAGAATTCAAAAGCATCAGAGTAGGTTCATTTTATTTTCATTTCATTATTTTTTTCTAAGGATACTCAAGATAGGATTGTTCTTATATAGGGAGAAAATATCCTCAACCAGTAGTGACCGAAAAGATCTTTGCCTGGCTCATGTCCACCACTTAGAGGTCTTACTTTCATCTGTTTGATTTGAATTATTATAATATTTCTGACTCAAAATAAAACTTTATGCTTGCCTGCTTTCAAGTTCATCTACCTTGGCTTTCAGCATTCACACAGCCTCGTGAGCAATTGAAGTTTATTCCCATTGACTTGGCACTTCTCAACCCAGGAGGCCACACTTTCATCTGTAAACTTGATCATCTCATTAAGTGCTCTTTCTTCCAGAGCTTTTATATTAAAAGATAGTTAAATAAGTCTGCAGGACCCTAGCACGGATCCCTGGAGAATAACACTCTTAATAACTCACAAGTCAGAGAATTTTTACTAAACTTTTTCTCATCTTTAATACTAGTTGCTGCTTAATGGACAAATGTTTCTCCCAATTTCATGATAACTGCATTTATAATATGCATTCATATTGAACCTTGAAATCCTAGCCAAAATAGGCATCTAGCTAAAAAAAAAGGACCAATCTTCAGATGTCAGAAGCCACACTCAGGAGGAGGAATAGTCAGTGCAAAAGAAATATACATTGCACCTTTGATCCAAAGAACTTCTCAATTTATGGAATCACAGTTATGATACAATCTCCCTGAGTCTGTTTCTTCATCTATAAAATACAGTGCATAATGCCAACTGCTATGGTTTGAATGCATTCCTTACAAAATTCAGATGTTGAAACTTAATGGCCAATGCGATGGTATTAACAGGTGAAGCCTTTAAGAGGTGCTTAGGCCATGACGGCTTCTCACTAATGAATGGGATTAAGGCCTTTATAAAAGAGGCCTCATATGTTTGTCATCATTCTTGCTTTTCTGCCTTCCGCTGTGTGAGGACACAGATTCCTTCTCTTCTGAGGAAGCAGCAACAAGTTTGGAAGCGGAAACTTTGCCCCTCACCAGGCTCTGAACCTGCCGTCATCTGATTTCAAACTTTCCATCTTGCAGAACTATGAGAAATAAGTTTCTTTTCTTTATAAATTACCCAGTCTAGGTATTTTGTTATAGCAGCATAAACATACTAAAACAGAAATTGGTACCAGATAAGTGGAATGTTGTTATAACAAATACCTAAAACATGGGTTTGGCTTTGGAGCTGGATAATGGGAAAAAATGGGAACAGTTTTGAAGTAATGTTAGAAAAAGCCTATAATGCCATGAATGGAGCATTAGCAGTGATTGTGGTGAGGGCTCCGAAGAGGAGGAGGGCTACAGACAGAGACTCAGTCTCTGAGGCCAAGAGGTTCAGGGTGCTGTATGTCTTCCCTTTAGTGCTTATAATAAAATGCAAGAAAAGGAAAATGGTTTAAAGGCAAAATTTATAGTTAAAAGGGAAGAAGAACCTTAAGATTTAAAAAGTTCTCAGCCTGACCATGTAAAGAATAAAAAAATAAAATAAAAAACAAGTTTAGGAGAGAAATCAAAGCTGTGGCCAAGTGAATTTTGATAAGGAGATTAGTATCGCCAGAAAGAAGTCAGGTGCTGTTCATCAAGACAATGGGAGAATGACCCAAAGGCATTTCTGAGATCTTTGGGGCAGCCACATCCATCACAGGTCCAGAGTGCCAGGGCCTTGAGGGCAGAATAGTTTATAGGGAGGGGCCCAGGGCACCTGTGGGACCTCAGGGTTCACTTCCCAGGTCCTCAAGTTTCTCCACTCTGCATATTTGGGTGCAACCCTCTTTGGCTGCCCCAACTGTGGTTCAAGGTAGTCCAGGTGCAACTTGAGCCACCTCTCCAGAGGATGCAAGCAGTAAGCCTTAGTGGCATCCACATGGTGCTAACTCGGAAGGACACAGTGCATGAGATGTGGAGGCATGGCTTCCTCCACCTAGATTTCAAAGGATGTCTCAGAGAGCCTTAGGGATCAGGCAGAGAACTGTTTCAGGGGTGGGAGCATCAAAGAGAACATCTGGCTAGCGCAATGCTTAGTAGAGCCATGGGGGCAGGGCTGCATCAAGATTGGAGACCTATAGGACCTCTAGCATACAATGGCAGCCTGATAGAGCCACAGTCACCCAACTCCAACCTATGAGAGGTGAGGTGTGGGCTGTACCTAGCAAGATCATGCATGTGGGGTCCCTGGAGCCTTGGGGATCCAGGCTCCACCCCAGTGTTTCTGGAAAGTGGGACATGGAGTCAAAGATTGTTCTCAAACCTCAAGGTTTAATGTATGCCTTGTTGAGTTTTAGACTGACTTGGAACTCGTTACTCCTTTCTTCTTGCTTATTTCTCCCTTGTGTAATGGGAATTCCCATCCCACACTTATCCCACCATTGTATTTTGAAAGAATATAACTTGTTTGATTTCACCAGCTCAGTTGGAGGGAAGTTTGTCTCAGGATGAAAGGTGCCTTGAGTCTCACCCATACCTGATTTAAATGAGACTCTGGATTTTAGGGTTTTGAGTTAATGCTGGAATCATTTTAAACTTTTGGGAGTGTTTGGAATATATTTTGCATTTCAGAAGGAAATGAATTTGGGGGGCTGGGAGTGGAATGCCATAGTTCGAATGTGAGCCCTCCAAAATTCAGGTGTTGAAACTTAATGGCCAATGTGATAATATTGAGTTGTGGCCTTCGAGAGGTGATCAGGCCAGAAAGGTTTTCTCTCATGAATGGGATTAAGGCCCTTATATTAATAAAAGTGGCACTACACAGTGTTTAAATTTCTTGTCCTTCTGCCTTCTGCCATGTGAGGGCACAGCATTTCTCCTCTCTGGAGGATGCAGCCCTCACCAGACTACCAAACCTGCTGGTGCCTTGATCTTAGACTTCTAAACTTCTAAAACTGGAAGAAATAAATTTCTGTTCTTTATAAACTACCCTATCATGGCTACTTTGTTATAGCAAAAAAAAAAAATGGACTAAAACACCTACCACAATTGTAAGGGTACAAAATATATATGCTTAGTATGTATTAGCTCTCAATAACTATGTGTTAAATGAATAAATAAATGAAATAATGGCATGCAGGTGACATGGAAAAATAACCATTGTGCCTGCTTAATATGTGAGAAAACAAGTATGATTTTCTTGTTCATTAATCTACATACCTATGTAGATGGGGTCATTTATCATTAATATCTTCTTGCAGAAAAGAAAATCGATGGATAGATACAGCCTTAGAAAAGAAATCTCTGTTAACATTTATCTTAGCAGAATCTATTGCTGCTAAGGTGCTAACCCAGTCTTATGATGACTAGTTGAGTGATTCCAGAGTTGATGTTCACTTTGAAATGTTTTGTTACTATGGAAACAATTCAATCTTTGGAAAAGAAAGGTTATAATGGTCCCCACAAGTACACTGCAAATTGAAAATGTCTCTAAATACCTTACATATGTACAAAATCATATGAAGACGCCTTAGACCACCACATCATAAAAATATATTTTTTCAGCTATTAAGATATTAGTAAATGATTAAAAACTTCACAGTTCAATTCAAATGTCCATTGAAGCCCTTCCTCTGTACCATCAATTAGAATTATTTTCTCTATCCTTGGTGATATTGTAACAGATAGAGAAAAATTCAATCATTCAACATAGCTTCTGTTGTAGCTATTTGTGGTCATGAATGCTCCCTTCAGTAGTTTGTTACAAGGCGAGAGCTCTAATTTACAGATCCAATTAGGTCTCCTGTAGAAAGTTTAGGCCAAATTATATATTTAATGCATTTTTCTTGAATTTTAGTGAGCATACAAGCATTATTTGGATACTGGCTTATGGTAGTTCCTGCTAAGCTGTTGTTTCATTCAGTGTATTAAAGTTCATGGATTGTCTTTAGTTCATTTTATTATCTAAATTTTGTGTTCCCTATTTTAATATATTGCTTATTGATCTATAATTTATATGCAGTAATAATTATTCTTTTTAAAATGTATAGTTTTAGGAATTTGACAAGTGTACACAGTCATAACCACCACATCAAGATATATTAGGCTGTTAAGTATGGAATGTCCAATTTCCTTAAGTATTAAGTTGGGCAGTTGATATCTCTGACATTTCACTTTGACACTTCTGTTTCTTGGTTTTTGTTTTTATTTGTTAAGGTACATCCTCTTTCTTCTGAATGCATGTTTTGGCTTGTGATTGTCTTTTAATTTTTTTTAAAGCAATTTTTGTGAAACCATGTATAAGCCAAAAATTTGTGTTATTTTTTAATGAGTTCTGTTGTGGAGCCAATGTAGCACAGACAGCTCAAAATATCAACAAAGCATTTGGGAAGGATGTGACTAATGAACACACAGCGTGTTGATGGTTTAAGAAGTTTCATTCTGGATTTTAATCTTGAAAATGAGTCATGTGGGTGACCTGAGACCAAGGTGGATAATGATGAGCTGAAAGCTGTAGTGGAAGCAATTCCATTTCAACCTATGTGAGAATAAGCAGCAAGGTTTGACATTCCTATTCCAACAATATTGGACTGTTTGAAACAAATGGGGAAGGTAAAGAAGCTGGATAGATAGGTACTGCATGAATTAAACGAGCATTAGAAGAGAAATAATCTCAAAACTTGCCTTTCTTTGCTGTCATGACATAAAGGCAAACCATATTTTATATGTGATGAAAAATGGATGCTTTTTGACAACTGCAAGAATTTGGCACAATAGTTGGATAAAAATGAAGTGCTGAAACACAGTACAAAACCAAATATTCATCAATGTTATGTTAATGGTGTCTGTCTTGGTGGTCCAGTACTGGTATTATCCACTACAGCTTCACGAAACCTGATTAATCAAATACAACAGATGTCTACTGAATCCAATTGGATGAAATGATGAGATTGCTTGTGATTAAGCAACCAAGACTGGTTAATAGAGACAGGCCAATCTTCTTGCAAGACCACATGTAGCAAAAAAAACACTGCTCAAACTACAGAAGCTGGACTTGGGAACTCTCTGTCGTCCACCATATTCACCAGACCTTGCACCAACTGACTACCATTTCTTCCAGGATTTGGACCACTTCTTGTAATGAAAAAATGTTCAATTCTCAACAGGTTGTGGAAAATGTCTTTTGGGATTTCATCATCACTCACTCTCCAGGCTTCTTTACTGCTGGCATAAGCAAGCTACTGCCAAGATGGCAAAACTGTGTCAATAGTTCAGGCATATACTTTGATTAATTGTACTGCTTCTTTTTTGAGATATAATAAACTAAACTTTTGATTTTAAATTGGGCATTTCATATTTAATGACCTAAGTAATATATTTCTGCCACACACACACAATTTCCTTGTGTCCCTACATAGTCAATTTCCTCAACCCAACCCAAGTATCTGACAGCACTTCTGTTTCTATCTCTATAGCTTCACATTTCAAGAGTCATACACACAAAATCATACAGTATATAGTTTTTCCTTTCAGGTTTATTTCAGTTGGAATAATGCCGTTAGGTTACTGCAAGCATTGGTAGTTTACACCTTTTGATTGCTCAATCATTTTCCATAGTATAGGTGCAAAACATCTTTTTCAATTCAACAACTAATGGTTTTCTGGTTTGAAGCCCAAATAAATAAAGCTGCAATAAAAGCTTCAGATACAAATTTTTGTAGTCATGTTTGTATTTCTATTGAATGAATACCTAAGAATGAGATTACTGAGTCATAAAGCATACATTTAGCTCTATAAAAAACTAAATAATTGTTTTTCAAAGAGGTTGTACCATTTTGCATTCCCATCAGCAGTGTTGTGAATCCCAATTCATCCACATCCTCATAAAACCTGTTTTTGTCATATATATTAATGTTAATCATCCTAATAGATACTGATATCATATAGTAGTTTTTATGTCCATTTCCCCAGTGAATACGTACGTTAAGCATCTTTTTAAGTGTTTGCACACCAACCATATTTATTTTTAATTGTATATGTTCAAATCTTTAATAAATCATATTGGTGTCTTTGTTTTCTTAACTGTTGATTTGTGACAACTCTTTATATAACCTGGAAACAAGTATTTGATCAGATATGCATTTGTTTTGCAAAAAGTTTACTATGTCAATGACTTGTTCATAATATTTACATTATTGCTCAATGAACAGAAGTTCTTAACTTTGAAGTTATATATACCATATTTTATTTTATGATTTGTGATTTTATGTCTTATCAAAGAAATCTTTGCTTAGTCCAAGTTCACAAAAAATTTTCACTGGCTGGGTGCAGCGGCTCACACCTGTAATCCTAGCACTCTGGGACACCAACGCAGGAGGATCTCTTGAGCCCAGGAGTTTGAGGTTGCAGTGTGCTATGATGACTTCCTCAAATAAAATTTTTTTTTCACCGATATCTTCTTTGAGATTTTATAGTTCTTGGGGTTTTTTTTTAAACATTTATATCTGTAGCCAATTTTTAGATAATTTTTCATGGATAAAATTTCATATTTTTTACATAATGAAATCCAATTGCTCAAGCATTATTTCTCAAAACCTATAATTTTTCCATTAAAATTGGTCAAAAATTAACTAACCATGTATTTTTGATTCTATTTCTGAACTCAGTTTTGTTACATTGATCTATACATCTATGCTTTTTCCAATAATTAATTACTATAGCTTTATATTAAGCCTCAAATTCAGGTAGCATGACTCCTTCAACTGTGTTTTTATTTTTCAAAGTTGGTTTCACATCATTTGTATTAATGCCTAAATTTTATAATCAGCTTGTTCATTTTTACAAAATCTGCTGGAATTTTGAATGCCATTGGTTTTAAATTATAGATTTATTTTGTAAAGATCAGTATCCTGACCATATGAAGTCTTGTAAACAAGTCGTCCCCAATGCTTTTGGCACCAGGGACTGGTTTCATGGAAGCCAATTTTTCCACGGACCAGTCAGGTGGGGGTAGGCAGAACTCAGGTGGTGATGTGAGCAATGAGGGATGGCTGTAAATATAGACGAAGCCTCACTCCCTCACCCCGTGCTCGCCTCATGCTTTGTGGCCTGCTTCCTAACAGGCCAAGAACCGGTACCAGTCCGCAGCCTGGGGGTTGGGGCTACAATTTTAAACCATAAACATGGTCTACATATTCATTTATTTGTGCTTCTTTAGATTTCTCTCACCAATATTTTCTGGTATTTAGCATGCAATTCTTGCACATATATGTTACCTTTATCCCTATTTCATGATTTTTATGTTGTAAATAGCACTGATTTTTAAATTCAATTTTCATTTCATTTCTAGTTATATATAGAAACACAATTGATTTTTGTGTACTGGCCTTATATCCAAAGACAACAACAAAATCACATATAGATTCTGTAGCTTTATTATAAATTCTCTAGGTATTTCTATGTAGAAATCATGCAATCAGTAAATACAGTTCATTTTTTCTTGTACAATTTGTGTTTGACTTTTACTTCATTATCTTGCAACTTGCCACTGCCCAGAACGTCTGGTACAGTGCTGAACTGGGTGGCAAAACTAAGACCCCTGAATTATTTCCCATCTAAGGGGGCAGCAATGATTTTTTGACTATTAACTATATTAATTATAGTGTTTCATGGATACTGCTTATCATGTTGAAGAAGTTCTGTTCTATTCTCAGTTTTTTAAGAGTTTTTAACATGTGTGGATATTGAATTTTATCCAAAGCTCTTTCTGCACCTAGTGAAATGATTATCTCTGTTTCTCTAGATAGGTTTATATATATATATTTTTTCCTTTTAAGTCAATATGCAAATTATTTTTGATATTCAACAATTGAAAGAACTTTGAATTTCTGGAATAAAGCAGACCTGGCCATGTTATACTATTGATTTATGTAATAGCTGGGTTTTAACTGCTAATAACTTGTTAAGGATTTTGTGCTTATATTCATGAGGTATATTGGTCAGCAGTTTTCTTTTTTAATAATTTTCTTCTTTTGGTATCTAGCTAATTCTACCCTCATAAAATAAATTGAGAATTTTTTCCTCTTCTATATTTTAGAAATATTTACATAGAATTGGTGTTATTTTTTATTTTCTTACTGTGGAAGATTAGATTATTATTTGAACACTTTCTTTTTTTAATATAAACATTTAATGCTATAAATGCTCATTCTCAGCACTGCTTTATTGGTATCTCATACATTTTTATGTTGTATTTTCATGTTCATTCAATGAAATATATTTTATAATAACACAAGTTACCTTTTATTTGACCCATGTTATTAAGAAATGTAATATTTAATTTTCTAATAAGTGAGAGTTTCCAGGTATCTTTCTGATTTCTTATTCCATTATTTTGTAGTCAGAGAACATACTTTGTATAATTTTAATTCTTTCACATTTAAGGGGGTTTGCTTTATACTGTATTGTATAATCCTTGCAGAGAATATTACATATACCCTTGAAAAGACTGTATTCTACTGTTATTGAGTGAAGCGTTTGGTCAAATGTCCAACTGGTCAAATTGATGGATATTGCTGTTCAAGTCCTCAATATACTTACGGATAAGTATTTATCTATTTTTCTATCAGTTACTTAGAAAAAAATATCAAAATCTCTAACTATAATTGTAAATGCATCTATTTCTTATTTAATCTCTGATTTTCATTTCATGCATTTTCAATCTGTTTTTAGTTCACACATTTTAGGATTGTTAGGGCTTCTGTGCACATTGATCCTTATATTATTATCTAATGTCCTGCTTTATCCTTGTTATGAATTCTCCTTTGATATTTATATAACCACTTGAACTTTTTAAAATCAATATTTGTATGGAAACTCTTTTGTCCATTTTTTTAACTTTTAATCTGTGTTTGGATATTTAAAGTACATTTGTTTTAGTACACAGTTGAGGCTTGCTTTTGCAGAGGGAGTTCCTGCCCTCTATTAAATATTTAGCCCATTTGCATTTAATATAATTATTTGTATTGTTGGCTGTAAATCTACCACATTGCTAGGGTTTTTTTTTTTTTAAGTTTGACTCTTGATTTTGCTCTTTGCCCCCCTCTTCCTATATTGCCTTTGTATTATTTATGGTCACATTTTATTTCTATTATTGGTTTATTAGTTATATATCTTTTATTATGTTTAGCATTTGCTCTAGGATCCAATTAAATAGGCCTTAAAATAATATTGACCTTTACATATCAGATAATAACTTTGCAACATCATATTTCTAATTTCTCCATTCATTTTTTGTTTTTGCTATTATGTATTTTACTTTCATACATATTGCAAACATATTACATTATTATGCTTTCTTTACAGTACTTTACTTTTTAAAATGATTAAAATTTTAAGAATATCAAATAATCACTTTTTTATATTTACCTTCTTTTGACTATTTCCTGTAACCTTTATTTCTTTCCATAGATTCAAGTTTCTATCTGGTATTATTTTTCTTCTTCCCAAAGGACTTCCTTTAACATTTCTTTTCTTTAAGTTTTTTGGATTTGTGTTTAAATAGATTTCATTATTTTTGAAAATTTCTAGTCTGTTTTCTCTTTAATCCTTTTGCTTTCATTCTCTTTTCTCCTGAAATTTCAGTTAAACTTGTGTTAGATATTATTATTTTGTCCCATAGATACTAAATTCTCTGTTCTCTTTATTCACTCTTTTTTCCTATTCTATTTCAGTTTAGATAATTTCTGTCGACATGTCTACAAGTTCACTGAGTCTTACCTCAGTTTTCTGCCTTCTGCTAATAAACCCATGAAAAGAATTATTTACCTCTTATACTGTTTTAATATAGTATTTTCCTTTAGCTTTTTTTTTGTTTCCTTCTCTCTGCTAAAATTCTTATGTGTTCATTCATATTGCTCAACTTTTCCAACCAATTAATATGATATGCTTTGTCATATTAATCATAGTTAGTTTAAAATTTACCTCTGGTAATCCCAATATCTGGGACAACTCTGAATTCATTTCATTAATTGCTTTCTCTAATGATAATGAGTTATTTTTTTTTTTTAGTTGGTGGGGATATAGGAAGTTTATTAAATTTTTTTAAAGACTACTTTATTAAAGTATAATTTACATACCATGCCATTACTCCATTTTAAGTGTACAATGAAACGATTATTAGTAAATTTACCAAGTTGTACAGCTATTCACACGAATCAATTTTAGAACATTTCCTTCCCGCTATTGAGACCCCTAATTCCCATCTCCAACTACATTTCAAGCATGCCTCTCCCCTCCACAATGCTTACCACATCCCTCAGATGTGGGTCTACCGCCCTAACCCCTTGGAGTTATTTTTATATTGCATTCTTGTGTGCCTCATAATTTTTTATTGAATGCCATATACCATGTAAAAGAACAGTGAAGACAGAGGCAAATAATATTACCCTTGGGAATGAGCACTCATCTGTCAAGCCATTAGTTTAGAGGGTTAAGCTAATCTGGTCAAGAGTTAGACTAGGTTTGAATTTTGTTGTTGCTATTATTACACTGAGTGAACTCAATTTCCTTTACTGCTATACTACTGTTACCTAGTGGTTAGAGAGGGTACGATGGCACCAGAGGGCTTTATCTCATGTCCCTGCTCTCCTCTTCAGTTTAGAGCAATCTCTGCACACCTGAACCAGAGAGGTAGTATCTCTCCCTGCTCTTTCCCCTTGTCGAGGGTATCTTGGTGGAGAGAGGGGGGACTCTGTTTTCCTGCTCCAGCCACAGTATTAGGCAAACCCTGTGCACTGAGGTCTCAGGGGCAGGGCATTCTCAGAGTCATCTTTCTCCTTCGTGTGGCGGCCAAATTCTGCCTATCTGTGCTTGGTCTTAGGTTGACATTTCCTGCCTTTCCCTCAGCTGCACAGACTTCTGCGTGGCATCAGGACAGAAACTGGCCCAAGAGAGCTCCCAGATTTTCCCTCGGAGATAGAGATTTTTTGGTTTCTACCATATACTCCCAGTGATAATGGATTTTTATGTTTTAGGATTGGGATTTTGTATCCTTCCAACAGAGGTGGATGGCCAGAGGCAGATGCATTTTGCTTCTGTTCCTCTCCGAAAAGCAATGGATCTTTGCCTAAGCCCTATGGATTGGAGCATGTGCAGCTCCACCCCAGTAGCTCCCAGCCTTTACTTATATGATAGAAGTGATTGGGAAATAAGTGGGGCTCTTTGCCCCTCTTCTGTGGATACCATCACTTCCTTTATGCCTGCTCCATGGAGGAGGGCTCTCTCTGCCCTGTCCTCACTCTTCAATGTGGGCTGCCTGGGGAGGTCTCTGGGAAGAACTTGAAAGTGTCTATGACCTCCCCTTCTGTTATTCCAAACCAATACTAGCCCACCTTTGGCCTTTAGTAATTTGTTAAAATTTTAGTTGATTTCTTGTTAACCGTTTGTATAGTGGCAGCTTCTTTCTTTTGTCTGCAAAGTTGCAATCCTTTGTGGTTCCATCTTTAATTGGAGTTCCTCTTTCTACTTCAGTTTCTTTGCAACTTCAGTACTCTTACGAGCTTAAAAAGTTGGGTTTGTAAATTATCCATATTTTTCTCATTGTGGGAGCAACATTTTTGGCAGCTTTCTACATTCTAAGCAAATGAAGTCTCATAAAAAACATTTTAAAAATTAACTACGTTATTGAAAACAAAACTATGAATTACTAACTCAAAAATAACTATTGGATTTTTAAATTAAAAATATTAATGAGAAGGGAAAATAAAATGTGACTGTGAAGAAGGGCATTTTAAACTCATATTGATATTCCAATTGTCTAGAAAACAGCCATCAGTGAAATAAATAAACCATTAGGTAGAGAGAAGGCATAAAATATATAACCTACTAATTTGCTATTCTTGATAATGAATTGATATTTAACTCTAACAAAAAATTCACAGTGCACAAATAAAACACAATAATGTAATTTTTCTCAGCATTCTGTGATGACATAAGTGTCAAACAATGGAAATAAATTTCCTTCTCCACTAAGAAATACTTATCTGAGAAATACTTATTATAATTACTGAGTCCTAGGGCTTCAGATTTAAAGTTCTTCTTAAAGTATGAGAATAGAGAATAAAACAATTTCCACAAAGTCCGACCAAAGGCTTGGTAGATGATCAAGGCTTATTTCTTGGAATGAACAAGATATCTCTTACCTACTTTGATTTATAATGAAAGTAGTGCTGTTGCATAAAAAAGATAAAGCCTCCTGCAGCATTGTAACAAGAAAATAAAAACTAAATCAAAAGATTTATCAAAAACTATATAGAGTTCTGATTTCAGAATAATCACAGCCCACTTATGTGTGAAGAACTGGATATTTCTTATGAGTATTATATAAACAACATTTCATGCTGTTTAGCAGTTTTGTCCAAATAATTTTAAATCAAAGAGAATAAGGAAGCATTATGAATCAAACCTCAGGAAAATACCGTTTATTTTAAACCAACTTCTATTCTATAAATTTTAGAGAAAATATTTTCATAATGTCTGAATATAATCAAAATGTATCTGGATTCCTCAATTCAACTTCATTGGCTTGTCTTGTATTATTAGATTTTAAATGAATTATGTTAATCTAGCTTACTCACTCTAGCATCTATTAATCTGTTATGGTTTGAACGTTTGTGTCCCTTCCAAAATTCATATGGAATCTAATTGCCAATGTAATCGTATTAAGATGTGGGACATTTGGGAGGTGGTTAGATCACGGAGGCTCTGCCCTCATGAATGGGATTAGCAACCTTATAAAAGAGCTGGAGGGAAATAGCTAAGCTAGTTTGCCCTCTGTACTTTCCTCCATGTGAAGAAACAGCATTAAAGTCATCAACTTGGAAGCAGAGACCGGGACCCTCACCAGATACCAAAACTGCTGGCACCTTGGTCTTGGACTTCCCACTCTGTAGCCTCCAGAACTGTGAAAAATACACTTCTGTTCTTTATAAATTTCCCGGTATAGTAAGGAGAAACTAACAATCTAACAAACTTCTTATGCACTAGGACCTCTAATAGTTAGCATACCATTTTTGTACCATTTTTAAGAGCCCTTCATCATGATGCCTTTACTCCCTTCTTTACCAGTTTAAATTCCAAGGCTGCTCATACTTTGCATACGTATCTAATTCTCTTGACCTTTGAGGATATTGGCTTCACAAAATCTGAACCCAGCAAAACCAAACTCTAACTTCTTTTCTTCTTTTTTTTTCTTTTTTTTAATTCAGGCTATTATGGGGGTACAAACATCTTGGATACATGCAATACGTTTGCGTCGCCCAAGCCAAGGCTACAAGCTTGTCCTTTTCCCATACAGTGCGCTCCACTTCCTTTAGTTGTGGGTTTCCAAACTCTAACTTCTCCCCATGTGTACTAGCAGCTCAATATAAACACAGAAAAACACTGAACCCTGTTGGCTGGTCTCACTTTAAATTTAAAACCACAGATCAAGAGTGGGCCCTCAGCACTGGCAGGCTATGCATCACCTTGTGTTAATTTTGTATTTTAATTTCTACTGTCTGACATGATTTTTTAATAACATTTTTTTTTGTCAAGACTGTAATTCCTCTCTTCTCCTTATTCTACACTTCCTTGTCTCTAAGAAAAATAAAAGCAATGAGAAGAGAACTATTTATTTTTGCAACAGCAAATGGACCAGACAGCCTAGATATGTATTCACCTACTCTGCCTTTTCCTCCTGCTAAAGTGGGCCCACTGACCCTGCTCCTAGCTAAGTCCAGCCCTTCCATTTGCACATTGAATCCTTCCCATTTGCCTCAGTCAATGCTCCTGAAACTTTCCCCTCCCTCCTGCATCAAAAATGTATTCCTATTTTCTGTACTATTTGTATCACCAGAAAAATATGCTGTGTGATAGCTCCCATGTTAAAAATACAAAAATGATAAATTTCCTGAAATACCACTTCTGCCTGCAACTACTGCCCATTTCTCTGCTTGCCTTTGCAGAAAAACTACTCCCAAGCTTTTAATCCCCAAATTCAGAGTCCAATATCCAACTATCTACTTGACTTTTTTTTTTTTTTTTTTTTTTTGAGACAGTCTCTCTTTTGTCCAGGCTAGAGTGTCGTGGCGTCAGCCTAGCTCACAGCAACCTCAAACTCCTGGGCTCAAGCAATCCTTCTGCCTCAGCCTCCCAGGTAGCTGGGACCACAGGCATGGGCTAGCATGCCTGGCTAATTTTTTCTATATATTTTTAGTTGGCCAATTAATTTCTCGCTATTTTTTAGTAGAGATGGGGTCTCGCTCTTGCTCAGGCTGGTTTCGAACACCTGAGCTCAAACAATCCGCCCGCCTCGGCCTCCCAGAGTACTAAGATTACAGGTGTGAGCCACCACGCACGGCTTACTTGACTTTTTAGGTGTGCATGCCATAGATATTTCAAACTCTACTTGTCCACTCAATTCTTAATTTTCTTTGCATCACATTTCAGTAACTGGCAACATCGTTTACTTACTGCTTTGGCCAAATAATCAGGATTCATCTTTCACCCTTATCTTTCTTTCATACCTCATGTCATATCTTCACATCTTGCGACACATTTTTTTTTCTTCCATCAAAATTTGCCCTGACTTTGAATTCTTTTCATAACCCCCACCGCTAACATTCTAGACCAAATTATCGTGATAACCTACCTAAAGTAATATAACTTTCTAACTGGTTTCCTTACTTCCATACTTGCCTGTTACTCACATAGAAGCCAGCCAGAATGATGGCTCAACACATAAATTTATACCCATCAACCCTGCATATATGAACAACCTCAATGGCTTCCAATTATACCTAGAATAAAATAAAAATTCTGTACCAAAATATAAAAGGCCTTCTGTGACATTGCAACTCTATTTTTCCTAAATCCTTTCCTCTGCCTTATCCATTATAGTATTGACACACTAGTCTTCTTGCTGTCTTCAAAATCACCAAGCTTCTTTCACATCTTCGGGCTTTTGTAGTTGTGTTGTTCTCTTGGTCTATAACACTTTTATTCCAGATCATCACATCTTTTGATTATTCATTTCAGTTAAGTCTCATTAAATGTTACTATCTTAGAAAGAGCTTCCCTGATGTCCACATAAAGTAGTACCCTCCAGGAACTCCCCATCCTACCCGTCTGCACTTTCCTTTATGTCTCCTTTCACTTCCTGACCTGGTATCCCATGCTTGCTTATACGCATATTTACTGTCATTTTACCACAATATGTGCTCCAGGAAGACAGGTACTTTCTTGATCTTGTACACTGTTACATCACTGCTACCCAGACTAGTGCCTGGCATATATTAGGGGTTCATAAATACTTGTAGAATAAATCAACAATTGTATTAGTTTCCTAGTGCTCTCACAACAAATACCACAAACTCATGGCTTAAGACAATAGAAATCATCTCTTTCTCTCTCTCTCTCTCTGTCTGTGTCTCTCTTTCTAAAAGAAAAAAAGGAAAAAAAAGACAACAGAAATCTATTCTTTTATAATTAGGGAAGAAAGAATCTTAGATCAAAGGGTTAGTAGAGTGGATTCCTTTTTGAGGGCTCAGAGGGAGAATCTGTTCTGTGCTGCTTTCCTAGCTTCTGGTGATTTCCAGAAATCCTTGGTATTTCTTGTCTCGTAGACCAGGGGTCCCCAACCTATGGTGCGTTGTATAATTATTTCATTATATATTACAATGTAATAATAATAGAAATAAAGTGCACAATAAATATAATGCGCTTGAATCATCCCGAAACCAGCTCCCGCTCCCAGGTCCGTGGAAAAATCATCTTCCACGAAAACAGTCCCTGGTGCCAAAAAGATTAGGAGCCTCTGTTGGAGGCATCTCTCCAATCTCTGCCTCCATTTTTACATAGTGTTCTCCCTGTATGTCTTTGCATCAACTTTATGTTCAAATTTCCTTCTAAGTATACCAGTCATTGGATTCAGGCTGCCTTTATCCAATATGACCTCATTATTACAACTACAATGACCTTATTTCCAAATAAGGTTACATTCTGAGGTTCTGAATGGATATGAATTTGGGGCAAATGAAGGGGGACATCATTCAACCCAGTATAACTAAATTAGTACCAAATAATGATTAAAAATATTTAATTCATATGAGAATAATTTCAGAATATAACTTGAAGGTCATGTCTTTTCACCATTGAAAATCACAACAAAGGATTGAAAGACTTGAGTGCCTTTAAAATCCTCATATTTTCATTCAAATGTTTGTTCTTCTATTTAAAAAAAAAAATGTGTGCTTCTATATTACAGCTACTGTGCCAAGTAATGGGGACACACATTGAACAAGACAGATTGTTCCTGCTCTCAAGAAGTTGAAATTTATTGGAGCAATAGTGTTCTTTTTCTTCAGAATATTTACCATCACCTGCAGTCTTTGTCTGGTATCAGTCAGGATTTCATTAGTAAAGAGATGGCACACTCCAATTGAGTAATATGAGGTGAGTTTAATGAAAAAACAATTTTTAAAACTTTAAACAGGTTTTAGGAAAGCTATCAAGAAATAACACAGTACCACAGGCAAGGCTGGCAATAGAAGAGATTATTTGGCATATCTAAGCCTGTGGGAGCAAAGAGAAAAGGGGTGAGAAAAAGGGCGTCTTTTCTAGCATCTCCATGTCTAGAAGACAGTTTCAGTTTATAACTATAGTTCTCTATGTGCATTTTTATAATGTGCTTGTGTATATTGTGCACAAAGTTCTATTTTTATTTTGCAATACCTGAGCTCTTTAACTGTCTTGAGATGACAGTGCATTATAAAAATATAAATATCGAATCAACCAACTCACAAATATCTTTTTGTTATATTTAACAGAAAACATCTTAACATGGAACTGTTAAGTCATCTCTAAACAGTATATATCAGCACTTGTTTATCATATTGGTGGCAAGAGGGCAGAAGCAAGTACAAGGAAAGGGGCGTGAGCATATGTGTTCATATTTATATTTTGATATAACTACTGGTAAATGTGTGCATTTCTTTTGGACAGACTATATGAATAGATTTTTATTTTTTTACTTCTATTTTTTTCAGCATACTATGGGAGTACAAATGGTTAGGTCACATCTATTGCCTTTGCTCTGCCCAAGTCAGAGCTTCAAGCATGTCCATCCCCTCAGTGGTGGCACTGTACCCACTAGGTGTGAATATACCCATTCTTCCCACCCCCCTTCCACTTGCCCAACACTCAATGAATGTCACTAGTATATGTGCATATAAGTGTTGATCAATTAATGCCAATTTGATTTTTAAATAATAAAATGACAACATTCCTTCTTGCTATTTTGGTAGTCCACATCTTGGAATCTCTAAAAAGCATCATGCATACTGTACTGTACTGCATGGTGTCTCATTTTAATTGAATATTAAGGATATGCAGAATTTTAATTATAACTCTGCCAACATCTATATCCACAGGTCTGTTGCCATTTTTCCTTTAAGAAATTCTTGTTATCATAAAAGGCTGGATTGTGTTTCTTTCCTGATTGTTGTGGTATAGTGTACTTTTGATAATCAAACTGCTCATGGCTTTTGGACTGTGAACTAGTAAATACTCATGATATGAAACAAAAATAAAACATTTACTCCACTGTGTACCTGTACACACTCAAAAAGACTGCTTGCAAATATGGAGATGGCAGCAGAGACTATAAGGATACATCAAAATATTATAATTATGAATGACTTTGTGTTTTATGTTTATGCTTCACAGTTTTCCATAATGAACACATATATTTTTAAAAGATGGAGGAAAAGTGTTATTAAAAAGAAGTCATGGCAAACAGTGCTCAAGACAAGTGAGCATGCTCTTGAAGGAATTTAATAGTATAGAATTCAGGGGGGAGTTTGGAAAAACAAAACTCAATTTTTGGTATAAGATGATATTAATAGCTAATCACATGACAAAATACCAAGTATAAGAAATAAGAATAGTACAGTATCATTCCAATTGTGCATGTACATAAATATATCTATATCTATATCTCTCTCTATAGAGAGAGATAAAGATGGAAATTGACTCTTTCTACATCTATTTTTCCTCTCCGTACAAAATTATTCTTTCTGATTCTCCATTGGAAAATTCACCCCTCCCGATTATCCAGAATGTGGTCTCAGAGGGTCTGATTCCTTGGGTAGATCCTGACTGGTTTAGCATACCCCATTCCTCACTTCAAAATTTCTTTTGTAAATGTAAATGGTCATTTCACTAGATTGTAATCAATGAGATAACCAGAAATGTTTATTGAGACTTCCTGGTGGTGGGGGGTGGAGGAAGGAGGCTGCTTCTTTGTCTTTGTTGTCTTGATTTTTATCATTGTTTCCTTGTTTGTCTTTTGGTGCTACCATAAGAAACTCTCTTGTACTTGTCGTACACAGGAAGAAATGAAAGCTCAAGAAATAACAGCATTCATCCTCTAAATATATTTTGCTCCTTGTTTTTAACCAGCAAGACCAAACAGACAACATCCTCTAAATATAAAGGTAGGCCTACTCTACAGAAACAAAACAAAAAGGGGAGATAGAAAAGCAAAATCCTGCTCACAAATCTTTTCTTCTGGAATTAACCTAAGCCTGTCATTAGACAAATCTACCTCTTGTCTATTTGGTTAATAAACCAGGCCAATTTCCTTATTATTTAAGTAGATTTGATTTCTTGTTACTTGAAAAGCAAGATTTGTAAAAATATGCTTAATTCAAATTCTAAAAAAAAGTAACATATAAATTTGCATAAATTGATTTTTTGGTTAATATTTGCTTATTTCTTAAAACACAGGTGTGATCTGTGTTCTACATAGGAAATGCAATGTAAAACATGTATGTTTCCTTGGATTTTCTGGGCATATGTACATTTCAAACCAATTACTATACTTGAATTACTTTATCATAGGGTTTAGTAGTGTTTGTTTAAAAGCATAAATACTAGGTAGTCCCATTCTAGTATCGATACAGGTTATTTGATAAGGTAGTAAATTCCATTTTCTTTGCTCAAATAACAATGGTAATAAAGAGTATATATATCAGTCTCTGTGAGGCTTTCAGCAAAATCAAGCCCTTCAAATTACAGGAAACTTTAAATTTATGAAATATTTATGAGAAATCACATCATGTTTACAGAGGTTCTCAGCTGTGACTCCAGCATATGGTTTATAAATTGAAACAGGTGTGAGAGAACAGGTGGTCATAGCCAACCAAAGGAAGGGTTGGAATTTACTGTGGGGAAGCTACATGATAAAATACCACCATTGGCATTGAAGGCAACTTGCTGATTTGATGGCAGATCCTAAAAGATGCTCAGAGGGGTAAATACACATGACAGCACTTGAGATGAAAGTGTTCACCTCTCACTGTGGAAGTCAGGAAGCAGTCAGCATCATTTCCCAAGGTGAGCATATGCAAATGAATCCTCCTACTGAATTTAGATAGTTTGCAACTCAATTGCATTAAAAGAAAAAAGGAATAAACCCTTTCCCCTATTTCTTTTAATATAAAACTGGTCCAAATAAGATGTAGGGCCACTTTCACCTCTGTTATTTACACTATTTGTAAGGATAAGTCCATTGTGCTGGCTTGCACGCACAAACTCCAGGCATCTGAAAATTACCACACACCCCCTCCTTTTTAGAGGGGTAGATATAATGTCTTCCTGTTAATTTGGAAAATACTTTTAGAATAAGCCATCTCCAAATTTCATATTGTTTACACAATAAAAGTAGTAGAAGACAGGATGCATGATTCTTAATCCCCCTCGTTCCTAGTACTGTATTCTAGACTCATCCAGAACTCTACTAGTTTTTTCTATTAGTTCATACTAATAGAAAGGAGGTAAAAATTATTTCTAGATGGATTTGAAATAAGCATCTGTGCTTACATTTAAACATGAGCTTTTATCATATTCTAGGGATTCACAAAGTTTCATACCAAATATTTTATGTGGTTATATTTTAAAAGACGGCATTTAAAATCTAGAGAGTAACTTACCTTGTAATCATCTTGTTCTAAGCCATACCCTGGCACATATTCAAGAAGGGACACAACTACCTCAAAAAGTTGTGCGAAATCTCAAGGAAATTGAATCATCCTTCTTTATCTTTCTAAAATTCTCTCTACAATTCCCTATCTTGTCTTAATGTAAGTAGGAGGGATAATTTTTAGAAAAAAAGAACATAAGACAGAGTGAAAAATACCAAAGGACTTTACCCTCACGTACTGAAGTCACTGAATGAAAAGCAGGTGCAGTGGAAGGGTGCCATACCCAGGTCAGCTCCCCCACCCACCCAGCCCCCCACATACATGCTTTAGGGCTAAGCATCATTTTCCCTTGTTGTTGAGGGGGTTGTTGACCACTGACAACTTTCAGGTGATTCCTGTTTCCAACAATTGCCCTGGGATAAAGAGAACCACCTTGCTAAAGGTAGCCCCCTTACCCAGAGACATCCCACACCCAGTGAGGAGACAGCTCTGCAGGGCCCTTCCAGACCCAGAGCTCACCTTGGCTGTGACTCCAAGATAGACTAAGGTCACCCTTTACCCTTTTCTGTACTTATCACCTTCCCACAGGTATTCAAACCAAGAGCACCACATGATAAATTTCCTGCACATAAATCTGTTTCAAAGCTTGAAAACATAGTCTGCAATAGTTGATGCTAGAAGTGTTCCAAGAAAGCAGATCACCTGTTACCTGGCTGCCAACAAAGACTCCTTCACTGGCAGCAGGCAGAGCACACATATCTCTTGGTATGCAGTGGCAGTGAAATTTATTAAAACATTCACTGCTAGGAACTGGTATGCACAGGGAGGGAATGCACTGATAGAAGTAATGCATTGTGCTTTTGAGAAGCACATCAAAATAGTATTTATACAGCTAATGGAATTAGATTATTATTTTGAGAGAAATTGATAACTTGGAGAAAAAGAAAGACTAAGGTGATCAATCAGCAATTAAATCCTGAGAGGTCCTCCTAGGCAGCATATGAAGAGCCTCCTATCTCCTAAAGCCAGGAGACAGAAAAATCAGATTTAATTATAAAAGTACCAGAATCTCAAAAAAGGTTGAGAAGGTTGAATTCTTATCCCCATTAGATTTGCTCTCCCAACAGAGTTTCCATATAAAATATAAATAGCTATGTAGTTAGACAGTAAAACGCACTGTGCCTACACACAAGATAGATGGGTAGCCATCAAGAGTTATTTCTCAGTATATGCAAACAGAATAGATTAAGGATTGATGATCAGAAATCTAAAAGTAGCTTCCCCAATAAACAGTTGCAACTCTTTGCCTAGTTTCTGAATTTGAGCCAGTTTTGGGGTCCAGAATTCATGTGTTGAAACTATTGAGTTTTCAGGAAGAAGGACCTTATAACATTATGACATGTATGTGGACATTATTCCCCTATTCCCTCCTCAAAGGAACCTATAGCCATTGTCTTCAGAAACTGTACAGTGGGGAAAGCAGATGCTCAAATGTATTAAGAACTGTCATATATGAGGTCTAAACTGGCATTGGTAACCAAGGACCCAAAGCATCATCAGGCCCCTTTGTTGGAGAGGGATTATTATGGAGGCCAGGTAATAAATGGAACCCTGCCAAGTATGGCTCTCAGTGGGTCCACTTTGCCTGATAGCAATCCTCCTAGTCCCCAAATATAAAATTGCATGAATATACTTACACACTTGTAGCTGACAGGCATGGAGCAAGAACTAACATAGTGGGGAACATTACGTTGTAGCTTCTAAAAACACCTGTCCACCAGCCAAAATAGAAAAATTAAAAGCAATGTATCCAAAGAGAATGATAGAGGCAAATGCTCCCCTTGGGAGGCATTATTTCTCCATTCAGTTCATATTTCTGGTTCCTATAAAAGCCAGTAGAATTCCAGAGTATGACATCAAATAGTGCCATCTCAACCATGTAGCTGTTGTGTGGAATGGGGAAACTTTGCACACAGTGGCAGCAAAATTTGCCACTGCATCAGGTATGTGGTATGCAACCACTGATCCCACAAATATATTCTATTCTGTCCCTATTAGGAAAGAAGATCAGAAATATTAATAATATTTGTAAGTGTTCACTTAGAACAGATAACAATATCCTTTTTTGTCATAGGCCTCTGACAACACTATTGCTATGTTACAAATAGTCTACAGGGAACTGGACTGTGTGGAAATTCCACAGATAGATTACTTTCTAACCCTTAATGGGACCATGTGAACAATAAGTGGCAAGTAGGTTGGAAATCTTGGAAGGCAAACACACTGCAGAGGATGGGAAATAATCCTTACAAAAATATGGAGACTGACTACATCAGGGAGGTTTGGAGCAGGTTTGGAATCTTGGGGCACACCACAAAAATCTCTCCAAACTGAAGAATAAATGTTTGCACTTTGCACTTCCCATCACTAAGAACAAAGCACGAATACCTATTAGGCTGTTTTAGGTTTTAGAGGTAGGGTATTTTATCTGTAGGAATACTATCCTTATCCATACACCAGGTACCATAAACTGCTTCCAATTTTCAGTAGAGCCTAGGAGGAAGATGCTCTCAGACTGACACCCATGAAGCCCTGCCACTTTGGTCACATGAGCTACTAGGGTAGTATTAGAGATATCTGTACTGGGAAAAGAGGTTGTATGGAGTTTATGACAAGCCCTAAAGATTGAATCACAGAATAGACCCCTAAAGTTTGGGAGAAAGGCCATGCCATCTGTAGCAGAGATTTATATACCTTTTGAGAAAAAAAATGTGATGACACAATTCCTGGCCTTGGACGTGATGGGGCCCATGACCCTGGGAAACCACATTACCGTGAGGTTAGAACTGCCCATCACCTTCCCATCGTGATCTGGTGTATCAGTTAGGTTTCAGCAAAGGAACAAAGCCAGTCTCTAGGATATATACCTACCCATATATGTATATAGATGACAAATCCATAGGCCAGCCCATCAGGAAGGGCAGGCTAGAAACTCAGGCAGGAACTCCAGCTTCAGTCCACAGTAAAATTTCTTCTTCTTCAGAAAAACCACATTTCTTCTCTTAAAGCTTTGAATCAATTGGGTCAAGCTGACCCACCTCACCTAGGATAATCTCCTTTACTTCTGCCAACTGATTGTAGGTGTTAATTACATCCACGAAATACTTTCACAACACCACCGAGATTAGTGTTTGAATGAGTAGCTGAGGACTATAGCCTAGTCAAGCTGACATATAAAACTGAACATCACGCTTGGTTTTTGCCAGGCCTAAGGTCATAATGTCAGGTGTGTCTAGCAGCAATCCATTGTGACACAGGAGTGGTACATTCAGAATTTTACAGGAGCAGGTCCCCCATGTCACCCACCACTGCTTCACCAGTGACTGACCTTTAAATAGACTTGGCTGCCCTCTAGCCTCTCTTGGGGTGAGGGTCAGGAGGCTGAGAAACAGCAGCAATTTGAGTGGTTAACCTGGCCATCTACTTTGTGCAGAAAGAAGTGTCCACTGTTTAGGATGTACATAGTCTCATGAACATGAGTCAATGGCTTGGCTGAGGGGTAAGGGACTTGGAAGGATGCAAACGGGAGAACAGTGAAGTCTGCAGAATAAGCATATTGAGAACAGGCATGAACTGTGAAGATCTTTGCATCCCATGTCAACATCCATCTGAAAGCATCCACCACAGCAGCACTAACCCCTAAATAGATCGACTAGGTCAGCTGGCATCATTCAGACTCTGCCCATCAGCTACTTTGGCATTGATACAAAGGGCCCATGAACTGGGTAGCCCAGGCGGCCGAGGATATTTGGGTCCAATAACACGGGTCCCCTCTCACCAAAGCTGATTTAGCCACTGCTGCTGGTAAAAGTCCAACTGCCAGCAAAGCAACCAAGACCAGTGCTAATTCCCCAATATGGCACCATCCCTCCAGGGGTCAAAATAGCCATCTGGTAGAACAATGACTTAATTAGACACATTCTATTCTGGAAGTTCTTTTTGTTTGGCGTCAGTACCTACTCTGGGTATGATTTTGTCTTTCCTTCCCAAAGGGGCTCATCTAGCACCACCAGTCAAAGACTATCAGGATGTTTAATCATAAGTAACTTTGTATAAACTCACTTTACAACAGAGGAAGTGCAGATGTGGGCTCATCAAAAGGAAATCCATATCACCATCACATACTGCATCACCTTGGAGCTTCTCTGATTGCCCTCATCTGAGGAGGGCTGCCTGATTGAAAAAAAAACATGCCCCGTTCTTGGGGCAGCCTTCATTCAATGACCAATCAATGCAGGAATATAAAGACCCATGGGTTGGCTAAAACCTTTACTGTTACTGCATCATAGTCCAACATCTCCTTCTGCTCTATCGTGCTTTATTCACTCCTCCTTCACTATTGTTGATCTCAGGAGTAACATTGAATAATATTTCTGAATGTAAATTTCAGTTGCATAAACTGCTTCTTGCAATACCTCCTGCTGTAGCACATTTATACAAAAACATATAATTACTTTCAGATAAAAGCACTGTTCACTTAATAGCCCCAAAGAGTCTTATCATTATTTTAAATAAACTAATTCCTACTTTGTTTTTTAAAAAATTAGCTAAAATCTTTGTTGTATATTTACTTACAAATATAAACATGCTATTTCTTAGTATATAAAAAAGACCTTACAATTTTTTATAAATAAAATAGCTTGTAAAGTATTACCTAAAATATCATGTTACTTTGATGAGGAGTAAATTATTAAATTTTCAAATTTAAAATGAATTTAACATCTACTAGTGTTAGAATTGGGGTTACCAGTTCAGAACAAGGACTTACACTATACCTAAAGAGTTTACACGCACACGCACATACACACACACGTGACCCCTACAGAAACTTCTCCAAAGAAGACAGAATAATGGCCAAAAAACATATTAAAAAATGTTCATCATCTCTAATCATCAGAGAAATGCAAATCTAAACCATTAATTTTTATACATAGTAACCCTCCTTCCAAATTACAAGAAAATGTAACTGTATTGTAAGTGTTAATTGTGTAGTGGGATTGTAGGGCTTGTAAAGTAAGAATGTTTTCAGCACAGCACCTAATGTTAATGCTTTAATTTCCAACCCATCAACTCCTTTAACTGCATCTATAATATTGAGTCCCTTTTTATTTTCTCACCACAGTTCTGTACCTTGTGCAGCTTCAAAGAGGGCAGTTTGATCACCAGTCTATTGGATACATATGCACATCAAAAATAGACAAGAGTTTTGGAAAAGAAGAAAATATGTTCTTTTGGTCCAAGGGCAAAGGTCATTCACTCAAAGACAGTATTACTGTACATATGTTATTTATATGCCACTATTTTAACTGCTCTTCAATAAAAAACATCTTGTTACCACAGCAACTGCTACATTGCATGCTGTCTTTAGGACTACTACATCATTGTACTAGACACACAGAGAGACACTCACATCCTTAAGTCATTTCAAAGTCTCTCACTTTAACAAAGTTTAAAGAAAAATAAGTATGTGTTAGCGTATGTTAGTTACCCCCCTTTTATTATTTTGGTTTAGAACTACTTGGTTCTGCATGGCCTATATTTTTCCTTAATTTTTAATCTATAAAGGGAATGTTGGTAATTTATGTTTCACTGTGCATCTGAGGGAGAAACAGAAAACTAAGTAGTTTAATAGAAAAAGAATTTTGATCTGACAGTTATGGCTGTATCGCCTCTATTTGTTTTTGCATTGAGAAGTTCATATCTTGTCACAATAGCGACATCTCACTGAGCCGTAATGTGCTGTTGAACATGTGTTTTCCTTCTTCAGTACAGAATTTGGACATGCACATCATGTCTTCTGCTTAATCCTCATTTTGCAGCAATTGTCATCAACTCCCAGTGATAAGACGTATCTTTACTTATAGAAACTATAGTAGGCATGTGTCGCCTATAAAATTTTATTTTGGTCAAATGAGCCATATTTATTGCTATTAGTGGAAAATTCTATTAACTATACTAACTAATATTTATTATTTTCTATATGCTAATACTTTATTCATCATCTATTTTAATTGTCAAATGATTTAATGACCTTGATACTATTATTATGTCATGTTATAAATGGTAAAACAAATGTTCACAAGATTAAATAATTCCTATAAGATTTGATATGTAGCAAATGGCAGATCTGAGTTTCCTACTCATATCACCGTGGCACCAAAGCACAGGCTCTTTTCCTCAGTGCTATATTGAATTCCTCACTAGACAGATTAGTAAAATTTTTTTTTGAAAAAAAAGGAATGTTTTATTTGTCTAACATTTTAATAACAATTTCTCAATCTGTTTTAAAAGTTCTGAGCCAGGGATGCTATGATCACACCACTGTACTCCAGCCTGGGCAGCTGAGAGACACCCTGTCTCAAAAACAACAGAAAAAAGTTCTGATATTTTAAGAGAAAAACCCTGTGAAATCACAACGAAATGGCAAAATTAAGTACTTACAATGGAAGCTGCAGTCCAACCAGGTAGAACATCCTGTGTTTCGTATGTTCTTTTGCCACTGTAATAGTTCTCTTCATCATTAATTTAAAAACAATTATAGTCATAATAATAATAAACTCATGATAAATCTTGGTATAATTATTAGGAGGTCTTGGACATTTAAAAAAATATTTGCAATAGTTACAAAAATGCTAAAATTTCTGACAAGACGTAGAAATGAGTTCAGACAACAAGTCAACATAATAGAACCCCAGGATCCCTTTTGTGATCTCACTGGAGCTCAGGGAACCCCAAATTTGATAGGACATTTTGGTTTGGACCACGCAATAAAACTGGAATGCATCATCTCTAACAATGGAACATCGCTTGCATATGCTGTCTCGTATAAATTGCATTTGTAAACTCTATTAATGTTGCTTGATTACACATGCAGATATAGGGAATTCTGGAAGTGAAAAAGTTGAGATTCACTTGGTCAAACCCACATGATGTAAGCACACTGTAATTATAGGAAGACGATGAAAACTTTGCAGCTGAAAATAATGTGAATCACAAAGATAGCATTCCATGTGTTTAAAATTCTTTTGCAGAATTTTGCTCATATAGTAATGCATACATGATCCTAACAATCCACTAATTAAATTATTTTGATTTTATATTTAAAACCTTAGTTGACAACCAAGTGGCCATCTTAAGTTAAAAAATTATATAAATTATATAATAAATACAATTTATTATATAATTATACAATTTATATAATAAATACAAAAACAATAAAAATTATTTTAAAATAATTACTGTTTTATGAGTTCCTACTTAGTTTGGGATATTTACCATATCCATCACAAAAACTATTCCTCATAATAACCTTGCCTACTAATATAGGCTCGGAGAGGTTAGTAGATTTGCTCACTGTCATGCAGCCAGTAAAATATCCGGTTGGAATCAGGATCAAATGCCGCAATTCCAATGCCCCATCCTTGTTTGGTAAGGAGCAATTCTGGCCTACGAGATTCTTTTTCTCTTTCTGCCCTTTTTTTTCTTTTTTCTTTTTTCTTTTTTTTAATTTCCATGCTTTGAGAAAAGAACAGTAAAAATTTTACTTCAAAAATATCTGTCTAAGCAACTTCTAAATACTTAAAAAAATCAGTTATATAATTTTTAACGTGTTAATCATAACTGAGCCTACTAATTTCCAAAATGTTGATCTTGTAGGGACCATTACGTGACCCACAGACACATAGAAATTTTGTTTTGGTCAAATTCAGAAGCAATATTTCTACCTCCTTTATACTTATAGAATGAGCTGGAGTAATTATTCTAATAATTCAACTAAAAATGAGATGAATTTATTTTTTAAGCATTCATTATTTCCAAAAGAATGTATTTTTTTTTGGTGGGAATTATTTAAATAAATGCCTCCACATTGCTTTGCAAGTATAGACAAGAAAAATTTTATTTTAAAAAATAGCTATCAAATGTCTTAATAAAGAGTAGGTTAGCTTAAATATTTAAATTACAACATCTTTAAGTGATATATGTTTGCAGCGTGTGAGTGCAACTGTATATTCGGAACCAGTTGGATTTCTTTGAGCACGTGGGTGTGATTGTGTGACAAGGCCTTTGTCTTTATAATCACATGAGTCTACCTTAGGAAGGTGTTCTTAGGGGGCTGGCAGATAGGGGTACACATGCACAGACACTGTGCTTGTATTTATTTTTGTCTGAGGGAACAATTGAAGTAATAGGTGAATTATTACATTGTTACCTTTGGTAAACATTTATTTTATTAAATTTTAGCAAATATGCTAAAAACTTTGCAACACAATGTGCTCAATACCATGAATGCATATATACTTTAGTTTACCCCCAAAAACTTTCTACATAGTTACTCTTTAGTTTGTTACTGCACTAAGCTATTTGGGTAAATATTATGATTTATGATGTAAATAGAGGATAATGCTATATGTATGTACGGTTTGTGAGAAATTACTAATGCAAAGTGTACCATTTTGGAAGTTAATGTGTGTTAACTTCTTTGAAGACTATACGTAAGCACAAGTTTTCTTCTATTCATTGTGAAAACTTAATTGTTCCAGGAAGTCATTGATTGCTTGTTATTCAGTCAAACATACAAGGCTAGACAGGCCACTTGCGAGACCTTTTCTCTATAAAAAATACAAAAATTAGCCAGGCCTGGTGGCTCATGCCTGTAGTCCCAGCTACTCGAGAGGCTGGGGCAGGAGGACCATTTGAGCCCAGGAGTTTAAGGTTGCAGTGAGTTGTGATGATGCCCCTGCGCTCTAGCCCAGGCAACAGAGCAAGACCCTGTCTCAAAATAAAATAAAATAAAATTTTAAAAAGGCTAGACAGATGGCTTAATGTCACAAAGTTATTGCCTCATATAACTAGAATTTTATTACTAAATTTCAGATGAAAAGAGAAAGAGCTGTGAATAATAAATATAAAGCAAAATCATGTATATTAAATCAGGCTATTCTCCAATATTAAAAATATGGCACTGAAAGTTTTAAGAGAAACGTTTGTAAGGACAAGGGAATCAGATCTGAATATGTCTGAATAAATCTAAATCCAGTGTATAAAAGAGAGTGAGACTCAAGTGCTTGTTGTACGTGACCTTGAGAAATCTGCAGACCTTCTGAACCCACTGCCCACATTAAATGGAATACAGGATTATTTTGAGCAGGAAATTATTATGGAAATCGCCTTACCAGTGATATAAACCTGTTTTAAGGCTTAAAATACTCTTTATTTTATATGAACTTATTAATATTTTAAATGGAATAATAAACAATTATTGAAATTATATCAAATTAAAAATTTTAAAAGTTGTATGTACATTCACTTCTGTATATTTAATGCCAAAATATTAATAAAACATGATATAAAAACATGTTTATATCACTGTGATTATTCCCTTATTAACAAGCTTTGCAAAGCACTTTCCATAATAATCCAATGTTCACAGTATTTCTGGATGTCTTTTAATTTTGGTTATTGAGTAAGGAGGTCAACAGATTCTTCAAGGTCACACTCAACAAAACAAATAAAAGCATTCTTTCCCCTCTAAATGTAAATGTCCCTCTTTGTTTCTGTCTCATTCTTTTTTTTTTTTTTTTTTTTTGGAGACAGAGTCTGCTGCCCGGGCTAGAGTGAGTGCCGTGGCATCAGCCTAGCTCACAGCAACCTCACACTCCTGGGCTCAAGCGATCCTCCTGCCTCAGCCTCCCGAGTAGCTGGGACTACAGGCATGCGCCACCATGCCCGGCTAATTTTTTACATATATTATTTTTTTAGTTGGCCAATTAATTTCTTTCTATTTATAGTAGAGACGGGGCCTCGCTCTTGCTCAGGCTGGTCTCGAACTCCTGACCTTGAGCGATCCACCCGCCTCGGCCTCCCAGAGTGCTAGGATTACAGGCGTGAGCCACCGCGCCCGGCTGTCTCTGTCTCATTCTTATCCTGTCTTCTGGCCACATATATATCGGGTTATTTGAGGTGGAAGGATAAGCAGGTTGGCTTGACTATGTTACACAAAATTTTCTTTTCTCTAAATTGATTCACATTTTCCCAACCGTTATCAGTGAATTATCCTTTCATACACATAAAGAAGAATAAAATTAAAAGTAACAGCAAGGAAAAGAACGCTAGCATATGCATTTGCTTTTAGAAATTTTAAGTTCTTCATCCTGGTTTTCCATGAGGGAACTGATAGAGTAAACATAGTGTATTTTTTTCTTTGATTTTGCATTGCTTTGTAATTTAAGACATTTTGACCTGTATCCTGAAATTTTCCAATAAGTTAAATTTTTTATCTTGGGTCTAATATGTTCTAACATAATTTTCACAGGATCTGAGGAAGAATGTTTCTTTTTCTTTCTCTTTTTCTGTTTTTAAAGGCTATTCTGCTTAATTCCCATTTGAAAACACTTGACATCACTTTTTTAATCTTTTTTTTTTGGTAAACATAGAACTTAATACAGTTCTTAACCCTTGATCTTTTCCCCTTGACTTCCTCCCAAGTTATCTTCCAGTTAAACATGTGAGTCAGCCACAAGTAAGGGAAGCAGAATGAATGTATGGAAGAAAGTGGGTTTCCTGGTAAGGTACAGGCACGTGAAATCTTTCAGAACTTCCTTCCCAACCTTTATGCTTTTTTGACGATTGGGACAGCATGGGTAGTGGAAACAGATGCTCTCAGCTCTGCATTTTTGGCACAGGATAAAGTGAGCAAAGGCTAACAGAGTCATGCTGTGTTGCAAACTGACATGCACACTTCATCTTTGCAAAATATTTCAGGGTTAAAAAGCAAATTGCCAGGCTTGATGGTGCTGTGGATGCTGCCATTCCTTTAGTTAGCGGAATGTAGAGAATGGGGAATAGAAAAACAACTTGATTATCAATTTACAGTTAGCAGAGTCAGGTGGCTTTACTATGTCCTGCAGTTGCTTTTTAAATTCCGTTTCTGTGAATTTTAAATCTGTATGCAAAATACTTGCATTTCCAAAGGGCCTTTGGATGCTATCACTGCCCCTGGTGGTAAGGGAGTTTTCTGAAAAACCAGCACAAGAAAGAGGAAAGTCCAAGTTCCCTTCTGCGTTTTTGTCCTGATTTCATTCAAGTGTCCTTGAATGAATCATTTTTAACTTCTTAGTCTCAGTTTCTCCATTCACAGAACTGGTATATTATTGTACTATGACTCATGCTGCTGATCTCATGCAAGTGTAACCTAAATGTTTGCGTATTACTTTACAATGGAGAATGCCTAATTAATTAAGGTTCCTCTGTGGCTGATAAGCCTTCTCATTAAATACACGGTAGATATGATTGGCTGATAGCTGTCATATGTTACATCAGTCACCTGGTAATGACAACAGTTATAAGTTATTTGGTTTCAAAGGTGATGTTTCCAAACAAGCCCAGTAGAGATCGAGACTACCATATGTGATCTGTTGAACAATGTTAATGGAATGAGCGACAATGTCCCTGAGGACACAAGCTCTGATATCATTCCTTTCCATGTCCTTGGTTCACCAGGCCACTTGCTTCAGCTCTTGGGCTCCATCCACTGCAGCGCCTCAAGAGTTAACAAGCTCTGGACTTCTGGTAGTTTTATACCACTGAGGAGGCAGAGGCTTCCCTGCTGGTTCCTTGCTAGCCATTCTGAACGGGACCCCACAATAAAGCACTAAAATCTGATAACTTGCCCTGAAACTTCTTTGGCCTTCTGGTATATATGTACAAAAACTAAATGGTACTAACAATAAATGCTACATTGTGAAGACACGAAGTCCTGGTGACTGAGGCCTGAGTGTTCAGAGAAGTCTTCACAAAAGTAACTAGAACAGGATTTGAGCTCTGACGAAACAGTAGGATTTAGTCAGGGGTAACTGGCTGGCTCCTCCTCGGATAAAATAAGCCAAAAGACATGTGTTGTTGGTAAGAAGGTTTGTTGCTGTTGTTGTTGTTGTTGTCATTTTACTTGTTTATATTTGAGTTGTGAGCATAAATGCTTGAAACATCTGACTCCATTTCCCCAGCGCCCGGACACCTTCTTGCCTTACAAGCTGCAGTTTCACACTTTTGGGCTTGCTACTCCTGGCTTAGATAAATGGAGAGCAAGCAGTAGGGGAGAGACACATCTGGAGTGAAGTCAAGATGGCAAAAATATCTGTGTTTTATTTGAGGAAAAAGACTGGAGAAGAGTAGTAATGTTGGAAAAGAGTTTTTAGTTAGAAGAGTTTAGGAAATATATTTGAAGAATTTTTTAGAATGTTTAATCAACTGAAAGATTTTGTCTACCTCAATGAAAATGTAATCATATTTAATTCTCTGTTATAATTCCAAGTTGGGCAAAATTTAAGGTAAGCAGCATAGGATTTGCATATGAAAACACAATTCCTTTATGCTTGCCACCCTGTTGCGTTGCTGCAGAAGGCGCTATTCCTGTGCTATCTCAAACACAAGGGCTTTGCTACCTGGAATGCAACAGTTAGTGTGACTGGGAAGTCGTGCTACAAGACAGACTCATCTGCTTTCTTTACTTTTTTAACTGACTTATTTTTTGTTTTTAAGTATCCTTAGAAATGTTATCTTTCTGTGAATTGGGAGCAAGAAATAATCTAAATATTGCTAAATTACATAGATCATCAAGATCTAGGACAAAAGGACCTTTGCAGCCTGACAAAGTCATCATAGTCACCAAGATATTCTCAGCAATATATAGTTTTTAAATCATTTCATTACACTTCCCTAATATACAATCGTGTAAAATACAGTGTCACATTGAGCCAATTCAGATGGATGCTTTCCATTGTAGCTTTTCATTCTCAGACTGAAGAAAATTAAATTTATAGACAAAGCTCAACTTGGGTTAAAATTAGTCTCCAAGAAATGTATCTGAGATCGCTTTTCTTATAATTTGTATTTAAAAATTTATCGTATTTTACAATTATTATTCATGAGCAAGCTTAAGCAACTCACTAATAAAACTAATGGTATGCCACAAAATGCAATTAAAATTGCTTAGGTAAAAGAAGATGACCATTAGAGCCTCCTTTGGTGGACTAGCAAGCACCCAATAGTGAGAATGGTTGTTGAGTATATGAAAAATTTAATTTGGCTAATTAGTGACCTGGGTTTGAGAAGCAATTACTTTGGTTATGAGAGTCCTGTGGTTTCTATATTGTCCTTTTAAAAAGGAAAATAATGTGATATAAGGACTATTAAGAGAAAGTTCACTCAGAAAGCAGAGAGGAAAAAATATAAGGATATCATTTTTCTGTTGATAGTGTGCCCTAGGGGAGGCTGCTTCTTCCATCTGTATGCTGGAGGCAATAAGCCCTTCCAGCCAACCTTTCACCTCTCACATTTTCTATCCAAAGACTGTCAAGGCAGATGGCAGTAAATACCATCTTTATTGAATCACGAACCTCAGTACTTCATCTGAAATATGCAAGTTTTAATCAAAGTTCCAAGACTGAAGAAAAAAATGTAAAAGGTTAAATTATTAGAGTTGGAGAGATCTCCCTCTGCATGCAAACGCTCATTTTTCTTGGAATGAAGGTTGCTGAGAGTATGTGGAGAGGAGTTTTATGAAACAGTCTACTCGATAATGAAAATAAACAAGAACAGCCGTAGCAACACCACCACCAAAACTCATTGAATTTCCTGTGAAGTTTCTATGAATCTATCATTGCTTCATGGCCCACTCTTTCAGAGCCTAAAGCCCAGCACTAAAGATGCCCCTTGCCAGGCTAACCACCTTTTTCAGTGAATTAGTAGCACCCTAGCAAAACAACTGGAGTTGTTTAATCTGCTTAAATGCCCACCAATTATGGTGATGCCTGTGGATATCCAGGTATGGAGGAAGAACCTAAAGTATCTGAAAGAGGGAAAAGATTATACACTGACTAGAAGCTCATCATACTTTTAGAACACTACAGAACAGGACTGTTTCCCTGAGGCAATCTATGGAAGCAAAAGAAAGCCAGGGTCTTGCAGCATCTTGAGAATATGGAAAAGTGTGGAATATTTGGTTCTTTACCTAGTATGGATAAACAGGAATTTCTGAAACAGAATTTATCTGTTTATTGTCACTGTCAGTGGGTTTTGTCAGTTATTATCAGTGTGAAATAACATGTGAAGATTCTCTGGGTGGTGGTCATGGAGAGTTCTATTGTATTCTTAACGAGAAACACTTGTGAGTAGTGGTTTCCATTTTTTAGAAAAGTAATTTATTTTAATGGAACACATATATGCCAACTGAAATGTATACATCATTATAGTCACTTCACCTAACATAAAATGGGTGGCTTTCTTAAAAGCCATCATACAAGACAGAAATATATATATATATATATATATTTGAACATTTATGGTCACGACTCTCTATTTGCATTTACAAACTGGCTTCCATCGGGCAGCCATAGAGCTGGTTAGGAGCCCCTGCCTTCGCACGTACCCAGAATATAGAGACAGAAGACATAAAACCTTTTGAACTCTACTTGGTTTCCCCCACAGAGTTTCACATATTTGGCCACACATTTGACGTGTGAAACTCAAGAATTGTTCCAAAGAGGAAAAGGTTTTTTTCCGCCTTTTGTACAGGATTTGTTCCAACTTGTCTCGACACATCTGTATGTACTGTAGGTGAATGCAGCTTCTTTCATGAAATCCCGTAAGGTGTTTCTGCAGTGAGCAACGCTCATTTAACAAGTGCACTCTGCCACGCAGGCGGGACCTGCCAGGAGCAACAGCACGCCTGGAACGGAAATGTTGTTTAATGAATATTTATTGATTATGAATATTCATTAAATTAACATCTTTATGACCGGCCCTGGGCTTTGTAACTTATGTGGCAGTAAAGTGGTTAAGTAAAGTTTTCCAGCCAGTCTTGAACCCCTTTGAGGTTCCGATAACTATAAAAATTACCAAGAGTAAGTTTTCTTCTGGAACAAAAATCAACTCTGAAATATTCTGATATGGTTGCACTTGGCATCAAAGCCTTTGGTTCTTGGATCTTGCTAAGAAGTGACCCGACCCTTTATCTCAGATTTTTCAGTACAATCTCCATAGCAGAGTGCGTTAGTCATTAGCTCTCTGTGTTTTTCATTTTCTCTATCCTCACGCTTACTCTATTAATCTTGGATATCATCATGTTTGGCGTGGATTACAGAACCAGCTTACTTCCCCAGGTCTATTTGAAGGTAGGCTTGCCATCCTTCCACCCATTTAGGAAAGCATAATCTTCCTAAAGCACATTTTTGATCATTTAATTCCCCTGCTTAAAATCCATCAAAGATTTTCCATTGCCTTTAGGATCAAATCCAAGGTCCTCACACTGAATCCAGATCTTGCTGTCTGTCTAGCTTTATTTCTCACCAGTTCCTGCTCCGATTTTAGGTGCCAGCCATAGTGAAAAGTTCCTCATGCTAACTCTTGTCTACAGGACTTGGAACATGCTTTGCTTCGGCCTACAGACCCGCTCCCCTTACCCTAACTGCTTCGTCTGGCTTGACTTCTACTGATCTTTTTGATACTACCTTATGCCTCACTTCCTCTGGAAACCCTTTCTGGATCTCTAAAGACTGGCATAGACGCCCCTTCTTTGCATTTTCGTATCATCCAGATTTCCTCGTATTTTAGGACACACCACTCTGTGCTGAAATCCCCTCTTCAATCTTCTCCACAGACTCCCGTCTTCTTGAACTTCATCTTGCCCATCAGCGAAACGCCAGCACCCAGATCAGTGTTCAGACACATGATAGGTGCTCAGTATATGAAACATCTGCTAAAGCGAATTAATCAACATGCTTGATTCTGTCCAAAGTCTTCTCTGAGAGTCTTGTCCAATCCAAGGTTATACCAGGCAGTTCAGAAAGACTGCAGGAAGTATTGGTAAAAAAGAAAAAATGACTATGGATTTTATATCTGAATTGTTAGGAAAATACTTAGGGGATTTTGGAGGTTTCATTATACCTATTGTAAGGCAAACTCAAGCCAAAATCCAATTATCATTTGGCTTTCACAACTTGCTATTTTAAATATAAGCCTGTGTTCCTGCACAAACAGGAACTCTGCTCTATTCTATAGCATATAGGACTTTGGTTATCAGTAACAAAAAACATTTTAAAGTGAGTTAAAGCAAAAGAGAGGTGTTTATTTAAAAAATATAGAGGTACCTTACAGAATGTACTGGAAAGACTATGGTGGGTCTCAGCTGGGAAGGAATTTGGGACTGTAAACTAAAATTAGAGCCATAAACTAAGAAGGATTCTGTGTATCTCATATTTGTCTCTCTTTGCATTTCTGTCGCAGACTTCTCCCTCTGCTTCTCAGACCACATGGGAGATTCTCTCAGTTTATATCATCCCATTCAAAACACTAGCCCAGAGGCAACTAGAGTTTCTTCTGTTCAATTTCTATGGAAAATATCATTGCTCTAACTTAGAGAAAAATACAAAGTTATTAGGGGCTTACTTCGAAGGTAAAGTAAGTTTGTTTTACTTTGAGAGTTCCCTGTGAGCTGAGAAATCAATCCAAATGACCTAAAAGTAATGTTGCCCAGTTTAGTAACATATAAGTCACCTATACCTCTTCCTCAAAGACCAGTATTGTGAATACAATTAATTTCTTTCTTGTTGTTTTTAGTTGCAAAATCCTCCATCTTAATTCTAACAACATTTCATTTGTCATTATACAACTATAGAAAATATCATTAGTTTTTTCTATTAGTGCTATACCAACATTAGTGAGATTTATTAGTCAGGGTTCTCCAGAGAAACAGAGCCAATTGGCCATCTATCTATGTCTATGTCTATGTCTGTGTCTGTGCCTGTCTGTGTCTATGTCTATGTCTATGCCTATGTCTTTATCTATGTTAGGTTAGAGGGAACTCTGGCTCTCCTAGAGACAAAAGTAGGCACCCTGTCTTGGTGCAGCCCCACCTTGGTGCTGCCTCCAGCAACTGCCACACCTAGGGTAAGGAGGAATGCCCTGCCAATCTGCAAAATAATGCAGGGAATTAATTCCCCAGCCAGCCTAGGCACAATAGAATCTGGAAAATGACCTAGAGTAACCTATGGCTAATTATGTGTCATTAACTGTCCATCAAAGTGCTTCATCAATGACATTTGAACCACGAGGAGGGCCCAATCCAGACAATATAAAACAGGACCCCAGACCATAACCAGAGCCTCCTGTTATGACAGGGGGCCTGTTCATCATCTGGTGGCAAATGCATTTTGCTCTTGCTTTATAAGCCTATCTTCCTCTTCTTCAATAAACTTTGTTTCATGCTTACTGTGCTTTCAGTGTATCTGGTCATTCTTTGGCCAAGAGCACACCAAGAACTGAGAACAGACTACCAACCCTACATCTACATCTATATCATCTATATCTATGTCATCTCTCTATTGATAAAGAGACTTTTTATAAGTTAATGGCTCCCATAATTATGGAGGCTGAGAAGTCCCATGATCTGCTGTCTGCAAGCTGGAGACCCAGGGAAGCTGGTGAGGTAGTTCAAAGTCCTTAGAGCCAGAGAGCCAATGATGTAGAGTCTAGTCTGTGTCTGAAGACCTGAAAATCAGGAGCATAGAGGGCAGAAGATCAATCTTCTAGCTCAGCCAGTCAGGCAGAGATAATACAACTGTCCTCTGCCTTTTTGTTCTGTTCAGACCTTCAAGGGATTATGGAGGACCTTCTGCTTTACTTGGTCCATCAATGCAAATGCAGATCTCTTCCAGAAACACCTTCACAGACAAACCTAGAAATAACGTTTAACCAATTGTCTAGGCATTCCATGACCCAGTCAAACTGACACATAAAAATAGCCACCACATGAAGCCATTTCAGATCCAATGTTTAGGCCCAAACAATGCTTATCTCTTCCTCCCACTAGGATTATAG
Organism: Lepilemur ruficaudatus; assembly: GCA_963574885.1. NCBI lineage: Eukaryota > Metazoa > Chordata > Mammalia > Primates > Lepilemuridae > Lepilemur > Lepilemur ruficaudatus. The sequence goes on from CAUYRT010088595.1 coordinate 54,055, forward strand.
ACATGTCCCTCAGGGTCTGACTTAAAGATCTGAAGGCCTACAAACTTATTTCCACTAAATATAACTTGCCTCTTGGCCCCATCAGAACCCATGTCTGTTTAGTCCTATTTGGCTGGTTATTTGTATTTGCCTTTTCTCCTGTGGGTGATTTCTCAGGCATTTTGTTCCCTCCCCTTTATCCGGAGGATTTAAACATGGGAAATATTTCTAACTATCTAGGCAAAATGATGACTCTAAACCTATCAGCTGCCACACTTCAAACTTTGCTGTCTGTGCCCTGTTTCCTGTGCCACGACCTCAACTGTAGCTGCAGCAAATCTGTAATTGAAATTTTGGGAAAAAACAAAAACAGACCCCTTTTCAATAAGGAATACTCTATGTTCAGTTTAGATTTCATTCCTGCGATTGAGCTTTTAGTTCCACCAAGAATCCCCATGATCACTGTCCCTGCGTGGGGTTCATCTATCCTCTTGAGGGCCTGTGTATGAGCTGCAGTAGAACTTCCTTTTAGTCTGCCTGGAGCCGGGTGCTCCACTGTGTAAACCATCTTCCATCCTCTTTCATTAATTCTTAAGTTTTCCATCTCCCTACACGGGGCAAAATAATGCTTTTGTGTACAGACTTTCTGCTTAGCTTCAGTAGAATCAAACCATTGCACTGTTACTGAACCAAAGACGGCAAAAGTAAGAACTGCCTTACAAACTACATCAGAGACATCAATCCTTTATGTTCATGTCAGAATACTTCTGCCTCAGGCTCCCTTGGGCAAGTCTGACCCCATTTGCAGTTGTTTCTAGTTTCCCTGTGGAGATGGGCCTCACTGTTTAATGTTTAACAAATGCTCTACAACGCAGGGGTCCAGCTGCAACATTTTCTCTAATCAGAATGATGTCATAGCCCTGCTCCCAAAGCTGCATTCCCTTTGGGGGATGGTCTGCTTCTGCTAAGCTCAGGCATCACCGTGGACAGGTCCCGAGGGCCTGAGGTTATGGGGCCTCAGTACTTGAAGGGCTTTCTTGAGGAAAAGGAAGTAGACAGAGCTCAGTAGGTCTAAAGTGTAGAACTAGGACAAATGAGTAAAAGTTATAAGAAGGTATATTTAAATTCAACATAAGAAAACATCAAATAATAAATTAGGTGTGGCTAACAATAAAGTAGATCTTGTGTGTTCCCTTTCACTGTGATTGATTGTCAAGAAGAAGATGGGGCATGGTGGCTCAGGCCTATAATCCCAGTACTTTGAGAGGCGAAGGCAGGGAGATCACTTTAAACCAAGAATTTGAGACCAGCCTGGGCAATAGAGCGGGGACCTGGCCTCTACAAAAAAAGAAAAAAATATATATATATAAATATGTATATTTTGTGTATATATATATATATATATATATATATATATACATCTCCAAGTGTGGTGGCACATGCCTGTAGTCCCAGCTACTACTGAGGTAGGAGAATCACCGGAGCCCAGGAGTTCAAGGCTGCAGTGAGCTATGATTATGCCACTGCACTCTAGCCTGGGTGAAAGAGTGAGACCCTGTCTTTTAAAGAATAAAAATAATAATAATTAAAAAAATAAATAAAAGAAGATAGATAAACAATAGAGAGGACAAGAAGGGGTTATTGCATTGGTGAGTAGATTGGGCAACACAACTTCTAAGGGTTCTTGAAGTTTTAGGATTTTAATAATTTTATCTTAAGGCTTTTCTTCTTCCCTCCCTTCCTCTCTCCCTCCTTCCCTTCTTTCTTTTTTCTTTCTCTTTTCCTTCCTTGCTTCCTCGCTCCCTCCCTCCCTCTTTTCCATCTTGTCATTCCTACTTCCTTTTCTTCCTCCCTTTCTTCCTTTCTTTCTTATTTTTAAATAAATTTTATTGTTTGAAATTAAATTATATCCAAAGATAGTATAGTTGTCTTCAAGATTAGCAGAAAAAGAAATGGTCCAATCTCTTTTTCTTTCCATTTTTCTTTCTAAAGAAGTAAGCTTATAAAGTAAATGATCCTATTCTCAGAATATTTTACTTTCAAGATCTTTGCTTAGTTTCAATACTTATAGCCAGTGAAAGAAAGCACATTAGTCTTTGAACTCCAGGGCTGTCAGATATCTTCCAGAACACCAGTGCTGAGGTTTTGACGTCAGTTTTCACCACCTCATCATAGTTGAAAGTGTGAGCGGTTACCTTTAAGATCTTTCAGGGCCAGGAAACACTTGCCTGCAAGTATAGCTGCACTTTTCCTCATAGAAATTCAGATTAGTAGATGATCTTTTAAGCTTTCCATTACAGAGCTAGTACAAAACCTGCTTACTGAAGAGCTCCTATTTTACAAGTTGGCCTTCCACCAAATTGGTGGAAATTCAACAAATATTCTGATTTCTGTCTTTTCTGCCGATGTGTTTTGCTTTTCACTGCTCAGCCTCCACATCTTAATTCGGGCCACTTAACTCAGATCACAGTGCTTGTTGTTGACTTCCCCAGGATGGCATGCTAGTCTCCCAGCATTCAAAAGTTGATCTTTTTGTGCCAAGACATCTGGGTAATTTCCCAGAGAGAAACCTATGACCTTGGGAGGAATACTCTATTTGTAGGATGGCAGAGTAGTAGTGATCAAGCAGTGTCAAATACAGATCCTTTGGTATTTGTCTTTAACGTTTTTTCTTCCCTGAAAAAGAGTAAATACATTTTGTTTGCCAAACACACTATGTTGATCTGTAGAACCAAAACAACTTTGAAGAAACAGTCCTTTGAACTGCATTTTGCCAAGTTGGAATGTGTAGAGCAGAATTTTGGCCATTTATTATTTATATTCTACAGCTTCCAGCCCCAAATTAGCACACATCCAACAACCGTTTCACCAATATTTTAAAGCTCCTCTTATCAGATTAAGTTGCTTTTCAGTTACTGTGATATATCAACCTTCTCTTTGAGAAAAAAAGCAGCTTGTAATCTACATCTGCAAATTTCTACGTAACCTCTCTGTCGGCAGTCTCACAGACCTGTCTTACCCTTAACTGTCTGAAGTGGAGCTCATGACCTTCCTTAATTTGCCTCTAATCCCAGCACTTTTCCAGACTTCTCCATCCCAGTAAACGGCTCTTATGATCTTTTTATACTCTTTTATAAAGTACCCTGAACTTTAATTTATAGCACATAATAGAATTTGTAAGTGTGTATATATATTTATGTGGTTATTTTTTAATGCTTGTCTTTCTAGTAGGTTACACACTATGAGGACAAGTGCCTGGAACACAGTAGGCTGTCAATAACAGTTTGCTAAATGAATCGTGTAAGTAGGAAATAGGAAGTCACTCCATGATTTATTAATTAACTGTTATTATCTGTAACTCATCCAGTTTTTCAACTTGTTGAACTGTATAATTTAATAAAAACATACTGATCTCTCACAAATCCTTAATGAACATGGTGATTCATTTTAAAATGTTATAATAACCATTTCTCAGCATTTTGGCTAAGATCAAGTGTTTAAAATACTATTCTCCCCTCCCCCTTATTTTTTTTGCATTGTTGCCACACGACACCACACCCAGCTAATTTTTGTTTGTTTGTTTTTTTTTTTGAAGAGATGGGTGTCTCTCTATGTTGCCCAGGCTGATTTTGAACTTCTGGCTTGAGACAACCCTCCAGCCTTGTTTTCCCAAATACTGGGATTACAAGCATGAGCCACTGGACCAAGCCCTACAACTACTCTTTTAAAAAAATTAATATGCTGGGGGAGTTCCCATAACTTCCACTTGTTTTGTCCTACTAGAATAGTCAATAATCCCTAGGGTGGTTTGGTAATTCCTTGAGATACCACATGTCTATTCCAATTACATACATCCAATAGTTGGGAAAATAATTTCGGGGTTATTAGGGGTTCCTCTACACCCACCGTAAGACAAACTCAGACCAAAATTCAATTATCATTTGATTCCCAAAACTTTCTATTTTAACTTTATGACAACAATGTTTATTGAAAACTCTGGAAACAGAAATTATTGATATGTAAGATCCTTGTATACGATAAGCTTTGAGAGAATTTTCTTTCCACCAATGTTTTCACACAGGTGAGGTTAATGCTGGAGGGTGAGACATGCGATATTATAGACCAAACTGCCGATTGATCAGGCCAATTTCATGCATTCATCAGAGCAGAGTTCATCTCACTGTATGCGTATGATGGCATGTGAGGACACAGGCCAAAACATAGGCCCTTGAAGTCTCTCTGACCACACTGATACGCAGAGGTTTACTTGGCTTCATAAAAGCCATAATCATACAACAAAGCCATACCATGAGTTAGTGTCACCATTTTCAATTAGAGTAAAAGTTGGTAAAGATTTTGTTGTTGTTGTTCACTGCTCTTCTACCCAGTGCTTTAGGATATAGTTTGGCATATAGTGAATGATCAATAAATATTTATTGAATAAATTAATATGGCTGGCCACGCTTGGTGGCTCATGCCTGTAATCCCAGCACCTTGGGAGGCCAAAGTGTGAGGAATGCTTGAGGCCAGGAGTTCGAGACCGGTCTGGGAAAAATAGTGAGATCTCCTCTCTACGAAAAAATACAAAAGTTACCTGGCCATGGTGGCACGTGCCTGTAGTATCAGCTATTCGGGAGGCCGATGCGCAAGTATCACTTGAGCCAGCAGTTTGAGGTCGCAATGAGCTGTGATGAAGCCACTGCATTCTAACCCAGGCAACAGAGTGAAACCCTGTCTCAAAAAAATAAATCAAATATAAAATTAATATGGCCATTGGAGCAGCAATTCACTGAGCCAGCCTGTTCCTGGTTCTTCTCAGTTCATTGCTGTTAGTCACTTTGCTGTGATCACAGTCTTAATCTAAACAGCATTTGGACCCTACTCAGGATCCGTGCTTCACCTTAGATCTGTTCGCCAAGCTGGGATTGGAGGTAGGGCAATGGGAAGTGATTCAAAAGGTTCAGTGTGTGAGGCACCCCTATACCTTTCAGGCTCCTCAGAGTCTCCCCATCAGTGCCCAATCCAACCGGTAAATCTGGGATTTTGACCATTAGGGTGAACTGGCACAGCTATAAATTCACTTGCTGTAGCAACCGTTCCTTAGTCTTCTGAGCAAGAGGGTCATATCGTATCCGTCATTGTATTTTATTTTGTTTCTGTCTGTAGTCTAGCACTAGGGGAAGTAAATTTATATTGTTTACTTATTTTGGTTTCCTGGAGCCATAGAAGCATCCTGGAAATGTTACGTTTCCTGATCTCTTTTATGTCTTCATGTCCCCTTAAAGTGGCAGCTCCTTGGAGCCTCAGCCACACCCTCCCACTTCCTAGGGATCACGTGCGAGGTCTCGCTCTCGTGTGTGCCACTGAGGACCACAAGGGGATGATTATCAACAAGGGATGGCAAGGAACCTGTTCATCTCTTCTAATTTGCCTGTTCCCAATCTCCTCTGAAAATGTACTTTTTTTTTTTTTAATGACTTTCAGCTCTTTTTCTAATCCTGGTCAGGATTTGTCAGGTCACAGGAAATGAGAATCTATGAGAATCAATAGGAATTCAAGGCAGAAGGGAGAGCAGACGTCATGCTAGGAGAATATCTGTCCTTTCCCATTCACACTCACTGGCTCTTATTTCGACTGCCTTGGCATGGCTCATGGGGTCTGAATGATTTGGTTTCTGTAAGTCTCTTCAGCCTCATTCGAGCCATCTCTTCCCCTGCTCATTGGGCACTAACTCTACTACCCTTTTAATCCTCTTTGTGCCAGACTCCTCCTTCCACAGTGCCTTTGCCCTGCTATTTCTTCCTCCTGAACAGCCTTTCTCCATTCGCACCTGCCAGCTCCTGCGCAAACCGTAAATGCTGCTTCCTCAAGGAAGCTTTCTGTGATTGTTACTCTAATTGCCTCATTACAAACTCTTACAAGCTCTCTTCAGTCAGCAGGCCCACCCAGAGCTCATCTCTGTCAAGCTAGCAGTGTATCAACGCTAGGAGCTGTAGCCCACCTCTCATGCGCCCTGGCTGATCCCCTGAATTCTGGCTTTAAATCAGAGAGAAAACAAGGACAACACAGTTACCTCCTGTCTGACCATATGAATCTGGTTATAGAAATTCCACCAGATCAGCCAGATAATGAAAATTACAGAATTAATATTAATAATTACTATTCATTATTTATTATATGAGGCATTATACTGTATTATTTGGATTGTATTTTTGATCCTCACATGAATTCTCTGTAACAATAGTGATATAAGTCTCATGAGTTCTTTCCATACAGGAGAATCCTGAGGCCCAGAGTTAAGTAACTTTTACAAAGTCACAGGGGTAATAAGTGGCAGAGCCTTGATAGAAACCTAGAGAATCTTCCTCCTGAGTCAGTTCATGCTGATATCCTGCCGCCAAGTTGGTGAAATATTAGCCAAGCACATCTGTTTGCACATTGGTAACTAAACTGCTAGATTTCTCCCTAAGGAGTAGTTTGTAGCCCTATCAGTCAAGCCCTAGGCCCAGCCTGGCCATTCCTGGGGAACCTTTGCCTATTGCTGTGGTGTCCTGTGGTTCACAGCTTAGACCTCATAGGATGTGACCTGAGTAAAAGGTGTCATTCTTATAGACAAAAAGAAAGAATTTGCTGCTCAAAGGAGAGAAGATTTGGGATAGGAGGGGTAGGAGTATGGGAGAGAAAGAGATAAAGAGCAAGCCGTGGAAAGGAAGAGGGTTATCTTTTCATTTGAGACATATGGATATAAATGTATTTTTGAAAAATCATTTTTATCTGTTTTTCTGAATATGTTCAGTGTATCAAGAGAAGAAAAGAGGTAAATAGTTTTATTTATCTGTCTGGAGAGAGCCTTGGTGGGAAGGTAGAAAGACAAAGAGTGAGCTGAGGACGTTAGTAGGAATTTGAAGTTAGTGACCTTGGGGATGAGTTTAGACAGGGAGAGGAGCGAAGCGGGAGCTGGTAGATCATGGAATTGGGAAAAATCAAGTACTTCGGAAGTTTGCACTTGGGTGACCCTTTGCTTTGGGCAAGAGGCTATTCTTTTCTACTTTTCTATAGGTCACCAATTACTTTGGTAGACCTAAAGGAGGAGACAGACAGAGATGCCCTGTGGAAGGCCTGGGTTCTCAGGGGCACCGCAGTGCGGAATTCTTGTCCCTCCCTAGCCCTGCACTAATCCAAGCCCCTATCTTTCCCAGGGAGTGTCCTGTCATAGATTCCCCCTGCCAGGGTCAGCATCCAGCCAAGTGAAGCCCCAGCTTGGGTGATTTTCCTCTCCAACTAAATCTGAAGCTCAAGGTAGTCCCTCTCTGAACCACTTTGAGCAAGTCGCTTCTCTCTGTGCCTCATGAACTCACCTAGAGAAAAGGTGGGCCAGTGGCTCCTGAGGGACATGTGGCCCTGGATTCCAGGTAAAGAGCCAGCCCTGGGCTCTGAAGGCAGAATGGAGGAAGGTTTTGCTACCGGTTCCCTTCCTGCCCTCAGCATCCCTTCCCAGTGCTTTGGGCACATGCCCATGCTCGAGGGGCTGCCGGGCAGCTCAGAGCAGGGGCAGGTGCTTTCTCTCCCCCTTCCTAGGCCTCGGTGTCAGTCCCAGGAGTTGGAGCCTGGCGAGGCCAGCAGGGTGCTGAGGCTGGCAGGATGCCCACTGCCCTCTGAGAGGCAGAGGGGCCTATAGAGAAATCACTGTCTTCCAAGAATTCCGATGCAAAAATCATAAACCCCAGGAAATAAAACAAATACTCTTTGTATTGATTTCTGTTCATTCACTGTTTTTCCATTATAATTGATGTAGGTATACGAAAATTCATTGTAGAAAATTGAGAAAAAGCCTACAGACAAAATTTAAAATACTACCATCATATGTAACAGAATTTAATACTTGGAATATTTTTATTTTTTATGCATGTGAATTTCATTGGAATATATAGCATGTGTGTCTTTCTATTTAAGATTTTTTTAACTGAATAGTGTATCTTAGAATTTTCCAATGCCAAATCATCCTCATAAATAAGAAATTTAATGGCTGTACAATATGTCTGTCACAATCTCTTGAAATATTCTTCTAATGCTGAACGTTTAAATTATTTATTTACAATTTTTGCTATTTTAAACAACACTGTGTTCAAGTACATAAATCTCTGTCTTCATTGCTTATGCTCTCAGAATAGGTTTCTAGGAGTGGAATTACTACTAGTTCAAAGGGCAGAACATTTTCAAAACTGTATATATTGCTAAATTGCTTTCAGAAAGGCTGTATTAATTTTTACCTTCTCATGTCACTTACAAGAGTTCCTATATCAGTAAACTCCTACTAGCAATCAATTTTAACATAATTTTCATAAATGAAAAAAGGTACATGCTTTTTGATTTAATATACATTTATTTGACTATTACAGAGGTTAAACCTATTTTTATTTATTGATCATTCATAATTCTTCTGTGACTTGTACTTTGCCAGTGTTTTTATTGTAATGTTTGGACTTCTCTTATTAATTTGCAAAGGGTTCTTAATACATTAATGATATACATTATTTGTCATATTTGTTGCAAATATATTTTCCTTGTCATTTTCTCCTAATTTTGTATATATTTTTGGACTTTTAGAGAAATGCAAAAGTTTCAAATTTACCAATCTCATTTTTGTGGTTTCTTCTTTGCATGTGTGGTTATAATCTGATAAATAACCAGTTATATTTGTTTTAATTTTACATTTTTATTTATTTTCTTTTTGTAAATTTAGCACATTATATTAAATTAATTTTCATGTGGTTAAAATCAAATGCAATTTAATGCTAAATAATACTGAAACAATAACAAAAGATAGTATCATCTCCTCAATTCCCTCTCTATCTCCTGGACTGTCTCCCAAGAGATTTTTTTTTTAATTCTTTTTTTTTCTTTATTGAAGTATAGTTTGCATGTCGTGCCTTTGGTCCATTTTGAATGTGCAATTAAATGGTTATTAGTTGTATTTGGGGATGGGAATTAGGGTTCTCAATAGGGGGAAGGAAACCCTCTAAAACTGATTTATGTGAATAGCTGTTATCAATAATTTGCTCTTTTTTTTGAAACAGAGTCTCACACACACAAAAAAAAGTATTTAAGGTATATTTCACAAACAAAACTATGAATAAAGATATTAACATAAAAGAAAAATGTCTATTTCTACAGGTTGTTTTGAAATCTTCCTAAGAAATAATGCCTTTTTTTTTTTTAATGTGTCCTCCTAGTCCTTTCTATATGAATAACTACTGGCATGCCTTTTCAATATTGAGCTGTAGAATCATATGTTTACAGATCGTAGCCAGTACTTATCTTGGAACAAATTTCATAGAGTTACATAGGTAAGAAAATAGTTTGACTATAAATCAATACCTAAAATTCAAAGCACGTGCCTTTTGTATTTAATTTGTGCTCGCTTTTGAATGCACTGTTTCTCTCAGTGGTCCTCAACAGGTATCTTTTGACTGGCAGGGACACGGACTAGCTGTGCCTTACAACCAGCTACTTGGAGGAATGACCACCTATCTCTTTTAAGAGCCCCTTTTGAGCATAGTACACAGCCAATATATATAGTAGATCATCCCCAAAATGTTCAATAAATTTAGGAAAATCTAGCTACATGTTTTTGAGGACTACAACAGCAGACCAGTATACAAACAGACACACTATTGGAGATATATAATCTTACAAAAATTTTCATTTTGTATATGTAATGTATACAAGAACATGTTTTGATATACATACACATGGTGAAATGGTTAGTACAATCAAGCAAACTAATAGAATCATCTCACATAAACAATCCTATATTTTCTCTTTTCATTTGACCTTATACAATACCCATTTCCCTTTTCACAATTAATTCCTCATGATTAATATTTAAATACTCTAGCAATATCCCAATGAGTGGATATGCCATTAACTGGCTCTACTAAAATATATTATAATATTTTTACTCACAATATACTTATGCTTACAATATACTAATCCTATATAAAGATATTATCCATTGAAATATTATAAATACATATAAAATGTTTTGTTTTTATAATATTAGATTTTTTTCTATTTTAAATGTGTTTTTCCTTCTATTCACACATGACAAATATAGTTGGCCTTTCTATTTTAATTATTCAATGCAGTGATATCCATCATTGTATAAAAAGAACCTGTGAATCATGTTTAATTAAAATATAGTGTACCACTCAATGTCTTATGTTTAATTACTTCATAATTTTACAGTGTATCATATTATTTTCCTTAGGATTAAAGAATTATGAAATAGCAAATATATGGAATCAACCTAAGCATCCATCAACAGATAAATAAATAAAGAAAGTGGTATATATACACAATGGAATGCTATTTAGCCTTAATAAAGAAGGAAATCCTGTCATTTTTGACAACATAGATGAACATGGAGCACATTAAGCTAAGTAAAATAAGGCAGATCCAGAAAGACAAATACCACATGATCTTATTTATACATAGAATCTAAAATGGTCAAACTCATAGAAGCAGAGAGTGTTTACCAGAGGGTGGGAGAAAAGGTTGAAGAGATATTGGTCAATGATTACTGAATTTCAGTTAGGTAAAAGGAATAGGTTCAAGAAATCTATTGTATGCATGATGACTATAGTTAATAAAACTGTATTAAATACTTAAAAATTGCTAACAAAGTATATTTTAAGTGTCCTCATCAAAAAAAAAGTAAATGAGGTATTGCATAGTTGATTAGCTTGATTTAGCCATTCCACAAAATGTACATATTTTCAAGACATCGTGCTGTATACCATAAATATGCACACATTTTTTCAATATAAAATAATGAAATAAATGTTTAATAAAGAATTGTGGAAAGGGCATAGCTAGTAAAACCACTGAGTAAAATCTAACCAGGTGCTGGTGTTAATTTACTTAACAATCTCTCCTATAAGTAGAATTGTAAAATCAGTTTTCCAGGATTCAGTTAATTTATAAGGTCTAGAACTGAAATACTGTATTATTCTGCTGATTGAATTGCTGTAGTTAAAATTAAGTATGCATATCAAATTGGAATTAAAGTTTATAGGGTGCATTGCAGAACATTTTGGAGCAATACAAATTTGTATTTTGAACATTGCTTCTGTCATTGGTTTTCAGCACTTGGCTATTTCTTTACACCTTGCTGTATTATTACATCGTTTTGTCCAAATCTTGTCCTTAGATGATTCATTCTCTCTCTCTCTCTCTCTCTCTCTCTCTCTCTCTCTCTCTCTCTCTCTCTCCAGTATTTATGTGACACGGTCTTCAATCAGAAAACTGTCTCATTTCATTTCAGTGTTTTTATATCTTAAGCTAAAATTTAGCTGTTATTTTTTAAATAAATAAGACTAAAGTAATGTGAAACTTAAATTAATATATTTGGGGAGACTATTGATGAAAATCTGGGAATAAAGTCTCCAAATAATACATATAGTCAATTTCATCTAAAGAAACTGGTCTTTTCAAACAATAGTCCTAATCTGTAATCTCTCATAAGTAGAGGCCCAGACAAAAGCTAATAATGGAGATAATTTATTTGTGAAGTAATCTCAGGGATGAGGAAGTGAACAGAATAGGAAGGAAAATCAAATACAAGAATACATCAAGTTGGCTACTGCTATGGGTAACCAGTAAGTACTCCATCCTAAGGGACCTTCTGTTCATAAAAAGGTATCTAATTCACCATATTATGCAATCATTTGCACTTTAAAAATTTAATTGATGGATTAAAACACAGAACCTTATCAAGGCTGCCCTAACAACTCCAATTTCTTATGATGTTGTGTGGGGTAGATTAAAAAAAAGGATGAGTTTTCAGTTGGATAGATTGGATTATTCAAGTTACTAGGTAAGTTATGTTGAGTTACTGGGCTTCTCCTAATATCACCTTTCCCATTTCTAAAATAAAGACTAACAGGAGTTCACGGGATAATATATTCTGCGTTACACCATGTAGGTACACCAAAAATGTTCATTTCTTTCACCCTACCTCTATTAATTCAGCAGCTAATAATAAGATATTATATTCCCATAGCAAACTTTAGATTACAAAAATTAAACACATTTCATTTGATGCACATAACAATCCTGTAATGTTTCAAGAACAGATATCATGTTTTATGAGTAAAGACACAATGTGGCTGATACATGAACAATTTTTAACTCAAATTCATGTTGATTCTCTTCAAACACTGTTCTTTTCACTACATGATGTTGCCTCCTAAGAATATATATTAGTTAATTTAAAATTATCTTCACCCTAAACTAAATTTTTTAAAGTCTCTTTGGGATGGTTAGGGTATATATCAGTCACTAACCTCATTTTCAGAGCACTGAAGTGCTGGAAATGACTCAGGGACCACAGTAATTTTTTTCCCTCTGTAAAGGATTGTGCTGAAACTAGCCATAAATGTAATAGCCAACTGCCATAATGTTTATCTTCTCCAAGGGAACAAACTCTTACCACATTCTCCTTTGAGAATTTTTGTTAGAGTTCTAAAATATCCACTGGCTATATAGTGTCTGGCTATTTATGAATGTCATAAAGGCAATTCTGCCTAACAGCAATGATATAACACATCTTATATTCTGTCTCTATATCTCATAATACCATATTTCATTAAGATTTTGGTAATTTTTATTTTTATTATTTTAAAATATTATGGAAGTACAAATGTTTTTGGTTACATATATCAATTTTGTTATGCTTGATTCAGGGTTACAAGTGTGCCCATCACCCAGATAGTATTCATTGTAACCTTTAGGAAGGTTTTTGCCCATCTCCTTCTGCCCCCCACCCCGCCACTTGATTTCCACTGGGTTTTATTTCCCTCTGTGCATGTGTGTGCTCTTTAGTTAGTTCCAATTTAATAGAAAGTACATGTGGTGTTTGTTTTTCCATGTTTTAGATATTTCACTTAGGATAATGGTCTCCAGTTCCATCCAAATTGTGGCAAAAGGCCTTAATTCATGCTTTTTCCTGGTGGAGTGGTATTCCATAGTATACCTATACCACATTTTGTTAATCCACTCATGAACTGATGGCCACTTGGGTTTTAAACAGTCATGGAAATTAAAAATCTTGCTGCTGCATGATTATTGGGTTAATAATAAAATTAAGATGGAAATCAAAAGATTTCTTGAACTGAATGACAAAGGGGACACAAGCTATCAAAATCTATGGGATTCAGCAAAAACAGTCCTGTGGGGAAAATGTATAACCTTAAATCCCTACATCAAAAAGACAGAAAGGTCACAAATTAACAGTCTAATGACATGTCCCAAGGAACTTGAAAAGGAAGAACAAATCAGACCCAAAGCCAGCAGAAGAAAAGAAATAACTAAGTTCAGAGTAGAACTAAAGGAAATGGAAAACAAAACAGAACAAAACAAAACAAAAACCACAAAGGATCAATGAAACAAAAAGTTGGTTCTTTGAAAAGATAAACAAAATCAATAGACCTCTTGGTAGATTAACCAGGAATAGAAGAGAAAGGACCCAAATAAACTGAATGAAAAATGAAAAAGGAGATATTAAAACTGATACTACAGAAATACAAAATATCATCTGTGAATACTATGAAAATCTCTATGCACATATACTTGAAAATGTAGAGAAAATGGACAAATTCCTGGAAATACACAATCTCCCAAGACTCAATCAAGAAGAAATAGAACTCGTGAATAGACCAATAATGAGCAATGAAGTTGAAGCAGTAATAAAAAAATCTTACAACAACAACAGCAAAAAAGCCCTGGACCAGATGGATTCACAGCTGAATTTTATCAGACTTACAAGGAATTTTATCAGACTTACTGGTACCCATACTGTGGAAATTATTTTATAACATCGATAAGGAGGGAATCCCCACCACCACCTCATTCGATGAAGCCAGTAATTACTCTCTAAAATACCACATCATCTTCAAAGATTAGGGATCAAAAAATATCATTCCTCCACTCCATCGATAACTTATTATAAGATGGATTTTGTTTTTCTTTGCTGTTTTTCTTTTCCATCTGTTGAAATAGACTATACTTGGAGACTTTCATCAAAGAAGATTCTTTCTCTTCAATCTCTCCTACCAGTTATAAAATTGCCTTGTCTTCTGCCTTTCATAAAGAGTCATATTTTCTAATATTGTTGTCAAAACAGTCCTGATTTAGATAAAGAGGACATTCCTCCCTCTCCCTTGGAAAATTTTGCTATAAAATTTTCCATTAATATGTTCAGCAGATTTCCACCCATGCAGCCACACTACTTATTTTGTCTATCCTAAAGTGTACCTGAATATGAGAAAACATATTTTATTTTTTGGTTTTTTTTTTTTTTTTACTTTTTCAAGACTCCCGAAACTGTAATTTTTATATTCAAATATAGTATTGCATGCATTTGAAATGCTTTGAAACATCAATCAATTTCTGAAGTCTGGTAATGTGATGTCTACAGATTTGTTCCTGTTGTTTAAGATTATTTTGGTATTCAGGCTCCTTTATAGTTTCAAAGGAACCACAGAATTATTTTTTTCTAAATCTGTGACATATAACATTGGTATTTTGATGGGGATTGCATTGAATCTCTAAATTACTTTGGGTAGTATGGACATTTTAACAATGTTTATCCTACTGATCCATAAGCAAGATATGTTTTTTCATTTGTTTCTATCATCTGGGATTTCTTTCCTCAGTGTTTCTTAGTTCTCTTTGCAGAGATCTTTCACCTCCTGGGTTCAGTATATTCCTAGGTATTTTGGGTTTTTTTGTAGCTATTGTGAATGGTACTTAGTATTTGATTTGACTCTCAGCTTGACTATTTTTGGTGTATAGGAATGCTACTGATTTATGTACATTATGTACATGTACATTGATTTTGTACCCTGAGACTTTACTGAATTTATTTATCAATTACAGGAGTCTCTTGGTAGACTCTTTGGAGTTTTCTAGGTATAAGATTATATCATCAGAAAAAAGAAATAGTTTGACCTCCTCTTTTCTAATTTGGATTCTCTTAATTTCTTTCTATTAAGAAAGATTTCTCTGGCTAGGACTTCCAGCAATATGTTGAATAGAAGTGGTGACAATGGGCATCCTTGTGTTGCTCCAGTTCTTAGTGGGAATGCTTTCAGCTTTTCCAGATTCCGTATGATGTTAGATGTAGGTTTGGGTTTGTCATATATGGCTTTTATAATCTTCAGTATGTTCCTTCCATGCCTAGTTTGTTGAGGGTTTTTATCATGAGTGGGTACTGAATTTTGCCAAGTGCTGTTTCTGCATCTATTGAGATGATCATATGATCTTTGTTTTTGCATCTGTTTATGTGGTGAATCACATTTATTGATTTACATATGTTGAACCATCCTTGAAACAGCATGGTATTGGCACAAAACCAATGGACACAGACCATGGAATAGAACAGAAAACCCAGACATAAAACCATTCGCATACCCCAAACTGATCTTTGACAAAGCAAACAGCAGTATACACTGGGGAAAAGAAGCCCTGTTCAACAAATGGTGCTGGGAAAGTTGGATAGTAACATGCAGAAAAATGAAACAGGATCCATATCTCTCATCACTCACAGAAATTAATTTCAAATGCATAAAAGACTTAAATGTAACACATGAAAGCATAAGAATACTGGAAGAAAATCTTGGAAAAACTCATCTAGATATTAGCCTAGGCAAAGATTTTGTGAAGAAGGTCCCATGGCAATCACAGCAATAACAAAAATAAATAAATAGGACTTGATTAAACTAAGAAATTTAAGCACAGCCAAGCAAATTATCAACTAAGCAAACAGACAACCTACAGAATGGGAGAAAAGATCTGCAAGGCATCCATATGATAAAGGACTAATAACCAGAATCTACAAAGAACTCAAGTAAATCAGCAAAAAAAATTAAACCACCCCTTCAAAAAGTGGGCAAAAGACATGAACAGAAGCTTTTCAAAATAAGATAGACAAATGGTCAATAAACACATGAAAAAAATTCCCTGTGTCACTAATTATCAGGAAAATGCAAATTAAAACCACAATGAGATATAACCATATCCCTGTTAGAATGGTTTTTATTAAGAAGTCCAAAAATAATAGATGCTGGCATGGATTCAGAGAGAAAGGAACACTTATACACTGTTAGTGGGACTGCAAATTAGTACAACCTCTGTGGAAAACAGTATGGAGATACCTCAAAGAACTAAATGTAGACCTACCTTTTGATTCAGCAATCCCTCTACTGGATATTTACCCAAAGGAGAAAATGTCATTTTATCAAAAAGACACCTGCCTTGAATGTTTCTAGCAGCACAATTCACAATTGTGAAATTGTGGAATCAACCCAAGCGCCCGCCAATTCATACGTGGATTAACAAAATGCAGTATATGTATACCATGGAATATTACTCAGCCATGAAGAATGATGACTTAATACCTTTTGCAACAATTTGGATGGAACTGGAGACCGTTATCCTAAATGAAGTATTTAAAGAATGGAAAAACAAACACCACATGTACTCACTATTAAATTGGAACTAACTGAAGAGTACACATGTGCATAGAAGAAAGTAAAACTCAATGGAAATCAAGAAGGGTGGAGGGTGGAGGGTGGAGGAGGGGATGGGCTATAACCTATTTAATGGGTATAATAAACACTATCTGGGTAACCACACTTATAACCATGACTCTAGCATTGTAAGTGAGCCATGAAACCAAAAATATTTGTACCCCCATAATGCTTTGAAATAAAAAAATGAAAATAAAAAGTAAATAAAAATATCAATTTCTGAAAATGGTTTAAATTTAGCACCTAGTAATTTCAATAACTAAAATGAGGTAAAATACTTACCTGGCAGGGGAGATAACCATGATCACGAAGGTGGTTTTCCCAGGGCGAGCTTATCCATTGCACTCCAGATGAGCTGACCCCTGCGATTTCCCCAAATGTGGGAAACTCCACTGCATAATTTGTGGTAGTGGGGGACTGTGTTCGTGCTTTCTCCTGAAAAAAAAAAATGAGGTAAAGCAGGCATGTGTCCTCCTACATATGATTTGTTAAAGCCAGAGTGCATCTAACCATAACAACTATCACAATTATATCAGAGCTGAGATATTTATCTTTAAATTAATTATTCTCTTGGTTAATAACTAGAAACATTGAATGTTATATGTCATGCCTTATAGGTTAGTGTTTTTTATTTAAAAAATGATTTACTTACAAGCATATAAACATTTTGTCTAAATCAGTAATTTTGAAAATGTATTCCAGGGTAATCCCTGTGACTCCTAAAAACAATTATCTGGATTTCTTTAAAAAAACTATAGATTTCTATGTGTCTTGATATTAATGATTTATTTTATACATTTGCTGTTATTACAGTTACACTATATTGAACTTTTTATTTGACCTTTTGGGTTTGAAAAGCATGATGAGAATGCTATATTCTCCTTGCTTACAATTGAAAGTTGTTTTTTCTCCTCTCCCTTCTGTTCCTTTCATCTTCCTACTTTTCTAGGTATTATTTTGTGAAGATTCTCCACCTAGCTATAGGTGAAAACCCTAAAGTGTCCATTGCTGCTTAGATCATACTCTGAATGCTTTTATTATTATCTGTTTTATAGGTTTGCCATGTATCAAAATGGTTGGGTTGATTCAGGATCGATGTATTGTGTTCTTGGTGAAAATACAGCATTCATCCCACTCTGTGGGAGAGTGCAATTTGTTCTGATGGAAGATGGAAAGATTTTTAAGGATACTGTGGCATAATTTAAATGAAGGATAGGACTATGTGTGTATATATATATATATATATATATATATATATGGAACTGAAGACAAGGAGGCTAGAAGTTTGGGAGAAAATTGAGCAGCAGAAAGTTTGGAGGAATATTTAATGAGGCTGGAGAACAGTTTTTGTTAGAATGAGGGAGAAAACTGGAAGGATTAGAAGTTGTAGAAGGAGCATGTGATTGCCTTTATGTAAATTTTTTATAACTGGAGCAGTTCTGGAGGATAACAAAATCCTGGTTGATTGGGGCCGGAATGGTTGAGATGGAATAAGAGTGATCATTCATTGGAAAAATACAACTTCGAGTCTACTTTAGGCCATGCACATGGTTATAGGAGTCACCCTGAAAAGGGTAAGAGAAGTGGAGATGAAAATTAAAAGAAGGTGCAGTCATTAATGGATAGTGGGGGTTGGACAGTGACCAAAAGTTCAGTAGAGCAGAAATGAAAATGCCCCAAACTGTCCCAAGATGGGGTTGGTTTGGATTCCAAAAAATAAAAATAAAAAAAGAGGAAGAAAAAAAAATCAAAAAAGAAACCCTAAATGCCAGAGTGATCAGTCTAAAGTATTTATTAGGGGAACTTAGGTACAGAGCCAGCTGCCTTGCGGCAGACAGGGAGGTAGGGGATGATCCACCTCAGGGAATCTCCAAAGAAGAGGTCCAATTATAGAATTTATATGTGGGTCTAAGAAATGTGACTCAACGTGGGCACTAGTTTCCTTCTGTTTTGGACAACAGCTTAAACACCTTTATCAGTGCCTGGGAAGGTTCAATCAAGGCCCCTGCTGAAATTCAAGCCTGTATGTCAAAACTTGCAGCTGGCTAGATCATGGAGTGGTCAAGACACTCTGGGTTTCTTGGTCAGTAAAGTGGAAAAAATACAGGAAACTAAGGGACTCTGCAAAGGGAGAACCAGGATTCACCATCAGTAGTATTTTAGGAAAATTCTGAAGATGTAGTACAACAGAGGGTACAATGCAAAGGTTTCTAAAGGGATGGCAAATTTTTCTGAGAGGAAAATAAATAGAACAGTAAAAAACAGACAGTAATAGGATGTAAAATTGGGAGAGGGGAGAGCAGAGATGAAGACAAAAACATTATTTTGCAATTATAGACGTCTTGGTATTTAGGTACTGTGTAATTATCTGATTTCAAATATTGTTAATATATATCTGAAGTGTAGTGTTTTGAATGAAATTGTATCCTGATTGCTCAGGCCAGAATATTTGCTTATTGTTTGTTTAAAGATGGAGACGAACTCTGTCACCCAGGCTGGAGGGCAGTGACACGATGATCATAGCTCACTACAACCTCAAACTCCTGGGCTTAAGTGATCCTCACATTTCTGCCTCCCTAGTAGCTGGTATTATAGGCATGAGCCCCCATGCCTAGTTCCAGAATATTTATTTATGTGGTCGACTTTTTCTTTCTTTGAAAATACAGCATTCATCCCCCTCTGTGGGAGAATGCAATTTGTTCTGATGGAAGAGCTGTATTATAAGATAACAAGCACTCATAGTAAATTCTATCAAAGGTATTATTAATACCAAGAATAATAATTGTACAAAAGCAATACATATAACCAAAATGTTTATATCCCCATAGCGTTCTGAAATAAAAAAAAAATACTGCTTAAAAAAAGAATAACAACAATAATAACAATAGTAGATGATAGTCACAGGATACTTATTATATTATGAACACTGTGATACACATTTAAAACATTTTATAATTCTTTGAGATAATGTGCATCATAGGAAAATTATCTATACTTTATAGTTGAGGAAATTGAAACCTAGAAAATATGTACGGACTGCATGCCTAATAAAGACATTGTTGTTATATATTGTCTTCTCAACTCTCCTCAAGTTCCAATGCTTGCACCATTTTATTAAAACAATACATGTTCCGTGTCTTCTTAGTGTGAGTATTTTAGTGGTTTACCTTTTAGGACCTATCCAATATCTTGATCTGTTCTGGCTGCTGTGACAAACTACTATAGACTGAATGGCTTATAAACAACAAAACTTCTTTCTAACAGTTTTGGAGGCTGGAAGGTGCCAGCAGGTTTGGTGGCTGATGAGGCCCACCTTTTTACACTCTGACCTCACATGGCAGAACGGAAGAGGACTATTTCTTGGCCTCTTCCACAAAGCATTAACCCTATTCACTAGGGCTCTGCCTCCCCCCTACACCCCTCCCCCACCCCGTGACCTAAGCAAGATCCTAACTCCTAATACATCACCTTGGGGGTGAGGATTTCAACATATGAATCTGAGGGGGACATAAACATTGAGAACATATCCTAAATTTGTAATGTACCTCACATTGTCTCTTTGCTTGATTATTGAGTGTACCTGGCCTAAATCATACAAGCCAGGGAAGGCAATGAAGACAACACAAGTACAAATGATTAGGGGTACCTCACTCAAATGCTGTCCTCTACAAATCTGGCCTTACCAACATAATCTTAGTATTGCTTGTTATTTCAATTTTCTTTTTTTTTTTTTACATTTTTCAATTTTACTGAAGGAGTCAGTCCATGAAATGAAACCCATACTTAGCAGAAATCATCCAGTGTAATGATTTTTTTTTTTTTTTTACAATTAAATGATTTTCAGTGAATTTACCGAGGTGTACAGTTAATCACATGAATCAGTTTTTGAGGAATTCCTTTCTCCTATTGACTCTTGTCATAATAGTCTTGAATAAAGTCTTTGTTGCCTGTTTAACTCCATTTGGTGCAATTTTTCTTTGGCATCACTCCTTCACCAACTCCAAACTGCCTAATTTCAGACTAATTGTTATAAAAGTTAGAATCACTCCTTATTTCCTGTTGCATAAAGCTCCATTCAAATTTCTCTATACTCTTGCACCTTTAAAACTCATTCTCAAAATTCTACTTTCTGAATTCCTTCCTCCAATAAAACTACTCCATTAGCTTTCTAAATGTGGTTAGTATTTTCCCACTTTGATATATTTGTTTGTATCTTTTCTAACTTTTAAAAATATTTTGAAATTTTTTTTTTATTGGGGGAAAACTACAAAGCATTTACAGTTCAATGTTTACAGTCACAATTTGTAGTGAGCTGATTTCCCAAAATATATTACCACTCAAGTTGACTTATCTTGTTACATTCAAAACCCTACTCTGTCAAAGTAGTCCAGAGAGTATATACATAGTGCTCCAACTGTATCTACGTACAACCAACACTCCATTTTAAGTGTACAATTAAATGGTTTTCAGTGAATTTACCGAAATTTTATTATATCTGCTCAGATATAAGAAAACTAAAACAGAAATCACCTCAAGTCTTTACAAATAAGGGACTTGATACCAGGAAATAGTAACACCAGTGATGAAATTACTGACAAGTAAAGAAAGGCTGGCAAGATAATGGAGTGATTAACAGAAACAGGAATCTACTTTTACTCCTATATTGGAAAGTCAAAGTCAAGGAGAAGGTTGTAAAGGAGCCCAGGACCAGGTTTCCTGATTAATGTTGAACTACACTTGTTCTGTCTCACACATGCTGGAGCCATGAAAGTTACAAATTGGCTGCTGGAGAGCTACCCAAAGTAGAGAAAGAAGGGGAAAAATCTCATAGCTTCTTTTTAATCTACCATATCCCATCAGTGCCTCTTCTTGGCTGAATCTGGTCAAAAGTAACCTGCCTATGTGAGTCTGCTATCATGTGATACAAAACAGAGACAGGAAGGTTAACTGGGGAAAGAACAATGAGTAAATCCAAGAAAAAGCAGGCCAGAAGCAGCACATTTGCCTTGCTCTAGCATATAGTTTATTTTCAAACTATAGTTTTCCCATTTATTTTTTCCTAAAGTCTTGACCAATTGCTTCATTTACCTAAACTCAAATTTCCTCATCTCTCAAATAAGCATAATGGTAATACCTAGCTCATTGGGTTATTCTGAAGATTAATTGTAATAAGACAGGAAAAGGGTTAAAAGTATAACTTGTTATATAGAGTATGTTCCAAAAGTGAAAACCATTATCATGATTGCTTTTTTGCTATTATTATTAAAATTGCCATTGTTATTACTTTAATAATTACCTCTTCAATTTTCTGCCAAGGAGAATCTTATTTCAGCATCTAGCTTAAATGTCATCAGCTCCATTTAAACTTCTCTGATCATTTCCTCCAAAAGTGATTTGTTCCTACTCTAAATTACTATAGTATGCATTATCTGATTTATTTATTTGGCATTCATCTTTGGGATTACTTAACTATATGCCTTTCTTTCTAACTAGACTGTAAAATTCCAAAATATAAAGGATTGCTGTTCATGTGTTTGTAGGAATTAGTGTAGTACACTATCCAGAAATAGCAATTCATGAAAATGTATTGAATGGTTGAATTAATTACCAAGTTTGATGTAACTCTACTGATATTTGGACTAAGCTCATAACTTTGGGATATGCTGTGAAATTCTAGGTTTTATAATTTTCAAAATATATTAGGTCATTAAATATGAAATGTCCAATTTCAAAACAAAAGTTTAGTTTACTATGTCTCCAACAAAAAGCAGTTCAATTAATCAAAGTATGAGCCTAAATTATTGACATAGTTTTGCCATCTTAATGGTAGCTTGTTTATGCCAGCAGCAAAGGAGCCTGGAGAGCAATTGACAATGAAATTGCAAAAGGAGTTTTCCACAGCCTGTTGAGAATTGAATATTTTTCCTTGCAAGAAGTGATTCAAAGCCTGCAAGAAATGGTAATCAGTTGGTGCAAGGTCTGGTGAATATGGTGGATGACAGAGAGTTTCCAAGTACAGCTTCTGTACTTTGAGCAGAGTTGTTTTTTATTTTTTTATTTTTTTTTGCAAAATGTGGTTGTGTGGGAGGATTGGCCTGTGTCTATTGACCAATCTCAGCTGCTTAATTGCATCCTCATCATTTCATCCAATTGGTTGCAGCAGACATCCGCTGCAATCAATTGACCAGATTTCATGAAGCTATAGTGGAGAATACCAGTGCTGGATCACCAAGCAGACACCATTAGTTTTTTTTGATGAATATTTGGTTTTGGACTGTGTTTCTTCATCTTTATCCAACCATTGTGCTGAACCCTTGTGATTGTCAAAAAGAATCCATTTTTCATCACACGTAACAACACAGTGTAGAAATGGTATGCCTATATATCATGACAGCAAACAAAGGTAAGCTTTGATACAATTTCCCTTCTGACAGTAGTTTAAATCATGAGGTATCCATCTATTCAGCTTATTTACCTTGCTGATTTGTTTCAAAGGTCCAATATTGTTGGGATAGTAACATCAAACCTTGCTGCTAATTTATGTGTAAGTTGAGAAGGATTTGCTTCCACTACAGCTTTCAGCTCATCATTATCCACCTTGGTCTTAGGTCCTCCATCTGGCTCATTTTCAAGATTAGAATCACCAGAAAGGAACTTCTGGAACCATTGACGTACTATGTGTTCATTAGACACATCCTTCCCAAACATTTCACTTATATTTTGAGCTATCTGTGCGGCATTGGTTCCACAATGGAACGCATATTCAAAAATAACACAAAATTTTTACTTATCCATGGTTTCATAAAAATTGCTCTAAAAAATTGGGAAGATAATCACAAGCCAAAAACCATGTGTTTCAAATAATGAGGATATACCTTCACAATAAAAATAAAAAAAGAAGTGTTAAGGTGAAAATGTCAGAGATATCAACTGTCAAACTTAGCACTTAAGAAAATCAGACATTTCACACTTAATGGCCTAATATTAACTTTCATATGGGCTCTTGGTTAAAAAAATCCTGTAAAAATAGCTTGGACAATTTTTTAGCTTAAAGATATTAATAAATGGTTTGCCACTCATTGCAGTTTTATACATATTCAGAATTGCCTCTAGAATTTCTATTATCCTGGCATGTGTAGCCACAGAGGCTGGTTTGCAGAATATAGACACCTGCTATTTTTGATACCTTCCTATACTTGAAAGAAAAAAGATGATTATAGTAATAATAATGCCATGAATTTTTATAGTACCCTATCATTATTTCAGAGAGTTCAACTTTTCTCATGTAGTCATATAATGTAGCAAGGGAATTCATATTTTATATGGAATCCCCAAGGGTATTTTTGATCACCTTGAATTTTACTAACCTTATTATTCATGGTGGGTTAATAAAAACTTGTGTAGGGGAATGGCCCTGAGATTGACTTCCAGTAAGACAGAGACAAAGACTGGGAAAGATGAAGGTGGGCTTCATAAATGAGGAAATAGGGAATCTAGAATAGAGTTGTCTGAGGAGGAAACACCTGGATAAAGAAGAGAAAAATAGCAATATAGAAAAGGAAGAATGGAGTGAGAGTGATATGAAGGCAAGGTTCACTTTCTTTCTCATGCCTATTTTCCTCTTCCTCCAGCTTTTCCTCTCAGCTTCTGTTTAAAACCACATAACCCTAAGGGTGGAGAGCTTCAGTTAGGAGTAGAAAAGGGTAACTCCAAAGGTAACACAATTGTACGATTATTCACTTCTGTCCTGAGCTTACAACACTCTCTTCTCTGTACCTCCACCCATCAGTAAACAAAACAAAACAAAACAAAACAAAAACAACCCCAAATAGGATTGGCAGTGGTGAAGGTAAGCAGGGAACTGCCAGTGAATGCTGAGGATGAGGATCGCAATGGGAAAAGGAGGGGGGAGGACCGTGAAAGTGCCGGAGTGAGAGGAAAAGCTGAGTTCCGATGGTTGCATCAAACCAGGGTGCCACCCACATTACAACAAAACAAAACATAAATAAAAGGATACAGAGCTGGGGAGACTGTAAGTTAGAGATAGCTTTACTTACCTTCTTGATGTCTTTATTAGTCTTCTGGAAGTTCTTGTGTTGCTGTAAAACACACTAAAAATTGGGAGCCACAGGTACATAATGGATAGCAGCAGCTAAATTCAGTAGCATGTGCTCAGTCCTCACTCTTAAGTTTTATCACTTAATTTCTAGAACTGTATTGCACTGATCTTTCCATTTCCTAGATTTTCAAAATAAATATAACCTAAATCTAGACTTCACTAAGCTCTCCTTCCTGCCTCTGAAATCCAGTTCTCTAATACTTATTAACATTTTAGCCAGCCACCTGCTCCTCATTTTTATAAGTAAATCAAGAAATCACACCCAGGTGTGGTGGCTCACGCTTGTAATCCCAGCCCTCTGGAAGGCTGAGGCATTAGGATCACTTGAGGTCAGGAATTCAAGACCAGCCTCAGCAAGAGTGAGACCCCCGTCTCTACTAAAAATAGAAAGAAATTAGCTGGTCAACTAAACATAGAAAGAAAATTAGCTGGGTGTCATGGCACACATCTGTAGTCCCAGCTACTCCAGAGGCTGAGGCAGGAGGATCACTTGAGTCCAGGAGTTTGAGGTTGCTGTGAGCTAGGCTGACGCCACGGCACTCTAGCCCGGGCAACAGAGTAAGACTCTGTCTCAAAAAAAAAAAAAAAAATCACAATTTCATTTATTTTATAATAGTAAAAATAGGTTTATTGTGGTTTTGTGTCATAAAAACAGGAAAAACAGACAGGAAATTGTATATGTATGCTTATATATATATATATATATACATATTTTTCTTTTTCCTCACAATTCCACCCATCTAAAATTCATTGGGCAGTGAGTCAGGCCAAAAGGAAATCAATATTCCAGTCATCTTCTTGAGAATATAGTGGAGCCAAGCTGTAATGGTATTTCTTGCCCACCATTCATATCTTGGGTCCATGGTGTAAAGCTGAAACAATAATAAACAACTTTTGCCAAAGCCACATAAAGGAGAGCAAAAATGACTTCTGTTATAACGACTCACTATATTACAGTACAATTTGAACAGATGCCAAAGATCAAGTTTACCAACCCTCCTTTCCTCTGATTGATTTCCCTTTCTTCATCTCTGTTAAAGGAACCCCTCTTCAGCCATATTCTAGTAATAGTAAGTAATTTAAAGGTTTAGGTGGCAAAGAGAGCCACTTCATCCTAGGCAGTGAAACATTTGTTTTAACTTAATTTCAAACTATACTAGAGTTACCTGCCCTCAAATTTTGTAAACACTCTGTGCCAAGTACTATGCTCAGTGTCTTCCAATATTTTTTAATGAGATCCTTACAATAATCATATGAAGTATGTTTCAGTATTCTCAGTTTACATATAAGGAAAACACATATTTAGTAAGGGATGGAGCTGGAATTTAAATACATCTTAGTTTATTTAACCTTAATGTTTATGCTCTTAAATTTTTTAACCACACCCCCTCCAGATTATAAAGCCATGGAAAAAATTTTCAGTGTAATATTAAATCTGGTAGAATTTTACTTACTTTTGCTTTTTGATGATATGATACCAAAACCACAAGCTTCAATTGTACAAGATGCCAGAATGCTTATCATATAGCATTTAATGGCATGATACAACCATCATATAGAAGACAGATTAAAGGAAGACAATTGAGGGGTAAAATTGCCCTGACTCTTTGCCCCCAAGGCTGAATTCTACAAAAAGGGCCCTCCTTTAGGAATGCTGTGTAAGCCATTATGTTTCAGAATTTTTGAACAGGGCTGCCATTATTGGTGGACTGAACTATGGAAGTGTTACCCCAGAGGAGAGAGCTAAGAACAGAAGTTAGAAGAGCTAGCCAAAAATTGTGAGCTAGGAGATATCAAAATGCTGTCAGGATGGACAGAAGCCATTGAACAGAAGAAAGAAAGAAAGAAAAGATGATCAGTGAGGTCAGTAAGATGCAAGCATAATACAACATGAGAGGAAAGGAGGAAATAGGATAATTCATGATGCAGCCTTTAAAATCTGCTGTATTCTGATGACACCCACTTCTGGTAGGAGCATATTATTTGGGAACTACATTTTTGTCCATGTAAATATCACACTGAAAATTGTAGCCATCCACAACTGAAAACGGAAAGGCTTAAAATCTTGTAGAGATTTCCTGGTAGAATTTAGTCACATGGTTCTTAGACAACATAAGCACACATTTGGATTCAGTCCCTTCATCTGTAGCTGCTGCAGTGGTCAATTAAGAATTAGAATTTCTCTTCCTTTAAAATGATCAAGTCCATGATTCCTTAAACCACCTCTAGTCCTCCTGCCAGCATTGTTACAGTAGATCTGGAGGCATAGACAACAAAGTAGTACCCGGATGGACTAGTTATGCAAATGGTGATAAAATAGATTGGAGGCAAAAGAAAAGGGCAAAACCTCTGGGTTCATGGACTCTTATTTCTCAGATTGAAACAAGTAACTTGTCTCTGCATTTGCAGAAGGGGTGAGTAGTGGGAATGTGTCAGACAGAAAGTTATATTTCTTCCTCTATACAGATGGACTCCCCTTATTTATGGTATATTAGCTGTCACTTTGTCTCATTTTAAATACTTTGTTTTATAAGATTTCTATCTGAGGCTGCTAGTGGGAGTAGAAAAATATTTGTGGAGGTAATGGCGTTTTTGAATTATATTGTAACTGTGGTATATTGTAACAAGTGGCATTAGTTTGTATGGAAGAACAGAAAAAGCTTATAAATCTGTGTCACTGTATTGACATAGGAATCCTAGTTGGCCTAATTATAGAAAGTATAACATATGCATGTGATAGATTTGCATGCTGGCTTATATTGTTGGGGGGTGAAAAATCACATGTAGTAAAAATTAACTGAAACATTTAAAAATAATTCACGAAGTATTCATGGTTTTGTGTTTATAACCCTGAATAGCAATAATAACACTAGAGAATTAGAAACAGTGAATGAAACCAAAAAATACAGCCAGCATGGCAATGTCAACAATTAGAGGTCTTGGTAGTCAAACCATTCTGCCTTTACGATAGTTATCACACACTTAGCAGTGAATGAGATTGGGCGGAGAATTCTAAAATATTTCTGCTTTTTTCTAAGATTTATTTTATACTCTTTATTATTAGGTCTCTATATTCTTAAGTTGAATTATTTGATTTCTTATTGCCATGAGGATTAAATAAGATAATAAATGTGAATACTCCTAATACAAAGTCTGACACCCATATATGCTCAAATGTATTTGCTGTATTTGAATCTCAATCTTCTTTGATCAGACATAATAGGGTCTATTATTTGAAAAATTGAAGGGGAGAATGTGCCCACCTATCTCCCTGTATTCCAAGATGATGTTTTCTGTTGTGTTCCCATTGAAGAGCTCTCAGTCTCAAGGCTTTGCTTATTAGCTTAGGACTCTTTATAGAGCAACTTTTTAATAATGTGCCTACAACATAAAGCGAAGTTATTTTTCAGTGTATAGTAGTAGAAGAAGATTGGAAAATATAAATGAAAGAATCATTGACATAGAAAAAATAAATATGTGAAAGTTGGTGAGATCTATAGAAGTGGTAGTGCAAAAAGAGTAGAATATAGGGTTATTACAGTATTTGGGGGCTCAGTAAGAAAGAAGAAAAATGAAATAAACTGAAAAGTGTAACATCATAAGAATTTAGTACTAAATAAGCCAAAAGGAGAAAATATTTTTTTAAAATGTGTGGTATTAATTATACTGCTTACCAGTAGTTTCTGGCTTTTTACTTGCTGAGCACATGGGAGATTTCATTTCTTTGATTATCTATGGTTTGGTGGGCCACATGATTTTGGTGATTAATGTGTGACTGAACTTAACATAGGCCACTTCCAGGCTGGAAAAATTAATAATCGGTGTGAGACACTTCAGCATTCTTTTTTCCATCTAGTTTGGTAAATGGTAATATTAAAGATGATGGCCATTCCTCCATCTTGGTTCTGTGAGTGCTGATGATGAGCTGAGTCCTTCTTCCCCTACTCCCCAAGTAAACCATGATAGTCTTATTTCATGAGAGAGAAATACATCTGCTGTTTTAGGCCACTGAAGTTTTGTAGTTAGTGGTAACTGCAACACATCTTAGCTTATTTGCTATTGTAGTATATACTAACTTATTCTCACCCATCATAGTAGGTGAGTAAATAATGGCACATTTAGCAAAAATACAAGATAGGGACAAATGAGGAAAAGTCATTGGATTTAGCTCATTAGATATATTTATATCTATCTATCTATCTATATAAAGAGAGAGATAATTAGATCTTGTGCATACATACATAGGAAGTCTGGTTGTTACAGAGAAGATTAGCAATAAAGTAATTCATGGACTTTCATCTGAAATATTTGGTCATGGAAGGAAGAAGAATAGGAGAGTATTAGAAGAAGTAGTGGATTCAGATTAAGACTCATTCCTTTTATCTTCCAAAGGATGAGGGGACCAGTGCATACCTGAAGGTAGAGAGAAACTACCATAAATGAGGGAGAGAGGAGGGGTGCTAGAATACCTGGGATGGGAGAGTGGGACAAGGTCCTAAGAATTCAGGATTGGATGGGATCCAATGCAGAGACAGATGATTTAGGTTTATTCAGGAGGAGAGATGCTCCTTTCTTTGTAAATGGAGGGAAAATGAGAGATGTAGAGTGAAGAATGTGCTCAATATTAGCATTAAAATGCATCTTTTACTTCATCAGGGAAGCTTTTGAACTCAAATATTTTAAAGCCCATGATACAAATGCTAGTCACTATCATTATCCAGGCATGGTGCCGACTATGGACAGCACGACTTCTCTGTTCACTATGTTTGGAGCCTCCTACAGAGCACTTCTCAACTCATGAAGCAAACCTTCTCAAAGAGATTTGCAAATTGTACTTTACACATTGGGTTTTAAAAACCACAAAATTATATCCAGAGCAGCCAACAATTTGCAAAGGGTTTATCACCTTGAAAAGAATAATGTGCCAGTAGTGCAATGTTTACCTAACAATTGTATTTCTATTGTGAGAGGAAGAATCTTTGGGAGCAAAATTATAGAGGAAATATCACTGGTCTATCTAACACCTTGATGTGGAAATTAGACCACTGTGTAGTTTAGAGATTATATATAAATTTTAGGGTCTAAACTAGTAGTTCTTTGGTAGGTGTCCGAATCACCTGGCAAGCCTGTTAAAATTGCAGGTGTTGGGAACTGCACTGAAATTTGCTAACCCAGAACACTGAAGCGAGGGACCTGAGCTTTTGTCTTTTTGTAAGATTACCACGTGACTTGATGCACTCCAAAGTTCTAGACTTACTAATCAGCATGTTTCCCATTAACTTAAAATCTTTTTAATTCCACAGCGAGAGAGGTGCTGTTTGGTTCTGAAGAAGATGGCGACCTAGAAAGCCAGGATCATAGACCACAGGATGTTAAAATCTGAGAGGTATTTTGGTGCTTGACTCACCAAATCTTCAAATTTTATTGATGTGGAGACTGTAGCATAAAAGATGTATGAACCCTTTTAAAGGTCACAAAGTGGCACAAAGAACTAATAATTAGAACTAAGATTTTGACTTGAACCTTAAGCTCCCATATTTAACATTAAACACACTCCTATGGCTTTCTTCTGCCGAAACCATGCCATATCTTCCTGGAAAACATTATTTCCTGTTTTTCTAAATACGCTGCATTTCTCTAAGCATTCTAATTCACAGGGGAAAAGGAAAGCAAGCTACAATTTGTGGATTTATTTTCCAGATTTTGTATCTTTGTGGGAGGAGAAAATGACACATGTACATGGAATGATTTGAAGCAGGGCCCTCCCAAACATGCATACTTGCTGCCTGGCCTATCTTTCTACCCCACCTTATGCATGCATACGGTTTCCCAATTTTCTTTAGACGAAATTAATTTGAGGATTTAAGTAATTTCCTTTTACTGTGGTTCTGTGAAAGCTTGCAATGTTCAAAAGAGCTGACTCATTATCTTACCAATAGCTTTGCAAAATAAATTGGGTTTTGATCGTTTCTTTCTGTGATTGAAAAGCTTCAGGGCAGAAAGAAACTACTAGAGACCTTTTGTTTAAGGGAAAGAACATATTTTGATACTATGAGTGCGGAACAAAAGGGTATTGAGAGGAAAATAAAGATAAAAAATTATTTTTTAAAATTTACTTTTATTTATTTATTTTATTTCAGAATATTATGGGAGTACAAATGTTTTGGTTATATGGATTGCTTTTGCACTGCTTGAGTCAAAGTTATAAGTGTGCCTATCACCCAGATACTGTACCTTGTGCCCCTTAGGTATGATTTCACCCATCTCCTCCTCTCCCCTCCTACCTGTATGATGATTTCCATTGAGTTTTACTTCCATCTGTGCACATGAGAGCTGATTGGTTAGTTCCAATTCAATAATGAGTACATGTGCAGTTTGTTTTTCCATTCTTGTAATACTTCATTTAGGAGAATGATCTCTAGTTCCATCCAGATTGTTGCAAAAGGTATTAATTCATTTTTTATAGCTTAGTAGTACTCCATGGTGTACATATACCACATTTTATTAATCTACTCATGAATTGATGGGCACATAGGTTGATTCCACATCTTTGTGATTGTGAATTGTGCTGCAATAAACATTCGAGTCCAGGTGTCTTTTTGATAAAATGACTTTTGTTCCTTTGGGTAAATACTCAGTGGTGGGATTCCTGGATCAAATGGTAGGTCTACTTTTAGTTCTTTGAGGAATCTCCATACTACTTTCTATAGAGATTGCTCTAGTTTGCAGTCCCACCAACAGTGTATAAGTGTTCCATCCACAACAACATCTATTGTTTGGGGACTTTTTGATAAAAGCCATTCTCACTGGGGTTAAGTGTTATCTCATTGTGGTTTTGATTTGCATTTCTGTGATGATTCGTGACATTGAGTATTGTTTTGATATGTTTATTGGCCATTTGTCTATCTTCTTTTGAAAAGCTTCTGTTGCAGTCTTTTGCTCACTTTTTAAGGGGATGTGACTCCATGCGACGAAGTTGTAGAGCAGAACAGGAAGGGGCAAGGTATTGGCAGAGATCAATCTGCGAGAGGCTTGGAGTCCAGTGAGAAGTATAGGTGGAGCAGTTTGTTTCTCCCTCCCTCCCATCTCTGACATTTGGTGGATTCCTGAGCTGCTGGAGAGACTTTCTCCCCACATGAGCCCAGAGGCTGCTGCCGCTAGTGAGCTGGGGGCTCCTTGCGGGCCGGGCACCAGGCTCCTGCCCCCTTGGGGTACCTCCCATCTCCACAACCTAGAGCTGGGATAGCAGGTGCCATATTGCTTCTTTACCCACCATGTGCCTTTATCCTCCCCATGGGGCTACAACTCTTCAGGTTTCATCTTGCTCACTGCCACACAGACATTTCCCCACTCTGGCCCAGACTGCAGGAGTCACAGGGGTCCAGTCCATCCCGGGTGATCTGCATGACTCCAGTGCCTGGACATTCTGTGCAGGCAGTCTCCTGGAGTAAGGCAAGGACATGAGCACAGTGCTAGCTTCCCTCCATTCAGACTGTTTTTCCCCCCTTTCCCATCCCCTCCCCCAGCCCAGGCTGTGGAGAGAGACAATTGAGCCATCATATCAAGGCTTCCACAGAGTGGGGCTTAGACCTTTCCTCTTGGGGTCCTGAAGGGGACTAAAGGCTACTTGGACCATGAGCTCCCTGCCTGCTGGCCCTCCCTGGTGTTAGGTCAGAAGGAGGACAGACAGGTGGCAAGAAAGTGGCTAAGGGTGGAGAGCAGGAACCGAATTGTAGCTGGGACCCAAATTGCGGCCAGGAAATGTTCCCTGGTGGGAGCATACACAGTAAGGAGCTCCTAGTGACCGTTAACTGACCTTGGGCTCATTACCATCTAATTAGCATAGGAGTTTTCATGAAAGCTTCTGGGAGGACGCAAGCTTAGTAGGGAAACTGTTATATAAGTTAACTTGTTATGTAACCTGTTACATAATCTGTTATGTAACCCCAACCTGTCGATTACACTAAAGGCAAGAAACGGCAACCATTCCTGCCAGAGGAAAGGCAGGACAAACTAGTGAGCACAGAAAAGGCAGTGTGTGCTCAGACTTTGGGGTCTTTTCCACTCATGGAGGATGACCCATCTCTCCCTCTGAGACATATCATCACTTTGTATTAAATGTTGTGTGTGAGATAGCTTATTATCTGTGATCACTCCGTCATTGGCTTGACTCGGTACCAGTACTCATTCTTGATCCTGGGAACCAAGGGAACAGGGAACATCCACACAGACCTAACACTGGTGCTGCTTATCCAGCGATTCCATCAAAAATTTGTTAAGCAGTTTTTTCTAGGATTGGACAAAGAAGCACCTGACAAACTATATTGAGAAGTCAAGGAAAGGGACCACTCATTGATTTTTTTTTTTTTGCCTTTTTCACAAACAAGTGAAAAGTTAAATCTGAAGTCAACACATTTATAAACAATTCTATATATTGCATCCCCTCTGTTTGAAATGCCTAGCATGATTTCATTCTTTCCTTCTTGGACACTGTATTGCTATAACAGCCCTAATCAGAGATATTCCAAACTTTGGTAAAGGGAAAAACCATATTTTGGTTATTATTTATTATTTTTTCCTGTTTGATTCATTGATTTTTATATTAGAGTACTGAGTTTATTGTTGTTTTTGTTTTCCTTTAAATTTCTCATGGTCTATGATTCTATAAACAAAAATTAAAACATAAACTAATGGGCTAGGAAAAAATAGTTAACAGCTTTAAATAAAACTCACGTATCAAGAAAATAGTTGAACAATCAAAAATACAGGAAGACAAATGATATAAGCAGGTAATTCAGAGGAAAAACAAACCGTAATACACAATAATATTAACTTAAGTTTAGTTATATAATTTGAGTACTTCACATTAAAACATTTTTTATTTTTTTATTTTCCATCACATGGACAAAATTAAAAAGAATTACAACATCCAGTTTGGGCAAAGTTGTGGAGAAATATGAATCCTCATATACTTTTTAAGGGCATGTGAATTGGTGTAGTATCTTTCAAGGAGGATTTGGCATTATGTATTACAATTATCCATATCTCTGATCCAGAAATGCTATTTTTAAGAATGCATGTTAAAAAAAAGAAGAAAAGAAAAAAAAATCCCTGGATGTGCAAAAACCTAAGCAACTAAGTTCAGTGTGACATTGCTTCTAATAGAAAATATTAGTATACAACA
Organism: Lepilemur ruficaudatus; assembly: GCA_963574885.1. Classification (NCBI taxonomy): domain Eukaryota; kingdom Metazoa; phylum Chordata; class Mammalia; order Primates; family Lepilemuridae; genus Lepilemur; species Lepilemur ruficaudatus. The sequence goes on from CAUYRT010088595.1 coordinate 87,929, forward strand.
TAACTGTTTATTCTTATAAGAAAAGTTAACTAAATTTATGGTATATTAATACTATAGAATACTAAGCAATTATTTAAAAGAATAAGAGTTTTGTATACTAAAGACCGCTCTAAGAGTGATTTTATAAAAATCTAGAATAGTATTATCAACCTATGATTTTGCTAATTTATATTATGTTAATTAAATTTTAGTATCTATAAGATGTTTAGAGTGATACTGTAATGAATAGTGTTATGTATTGCCCATAACTCTATTCAGAATTGAAGGATTTTCCCCTACTTCCCAGCTTATAAGTGGGCTGCCTGCTGATAGCTATGGGTTGTCAGTCTTTTCTGAAAGTTTTCCTTGGCTAGAGATTCCTGCTTTTCTCAAGATCACAGAGCCTGCACATAATGACTGGTCATTGCCAAGGTAGAAAGGCCCAATCCCCTTACTGAAATGCAGGACAACTCTGAAGGGTCATGCCAAATTTCTCCATGGGCTCAGCTGAAGCTTTGATTGAGATTGCACTGTAGCCCACCTCCCCACTTTGGCCAATTCTGCATCCTTCAATCCCTTCCACAGATGTTGATCATAAACCTCTCACACAACAATCTCCTTTGTAGGGTCTGTTTCCCAGAAAACTCAACCTGTAACACTTAAAATTTGTTAATTTCATTCACACCTGACTTTGAGCTTTTCTGTATTCATGTGAAGTATGTAACATTCTGGGTGTATGTCATACTCTTTATTTGGGTATAAAAAGCACTTTTTTATGGGTATAAAAAGCAGCTCTAATTTTAAAAATGAGTAAAGGAATTCTACTTCATTTACTAGAGATCCAATTTAAATAGTAACTCTTTATCTTATACTTTTTACCCTGAATTTGGAAATTTAGTCTTCCTCAAGATTTTTATAGACTCTCATGGACTTCAAGTCCTCTTCGACAATTTCTGCTCTCTCAAAACATTTAGTTCCTACTTCTTTCCCTACCACTGCTTTCCACTCTTGTTAGTCCATATTTTGTCTTCACCAGCCTCCTCCTTTCCCCAAAGTAGAACTAACACAAAACTATGCAGAAAGGACATTGTAGTAATGGAGAGCACAGAATAGCACAGAATAGAAATCCACTTACAATTAAGAGTAAGAAATCATCGTTCTCTAAGTTCTCTATTTCTGCTACCTGATATATACCTTGATAGCCATTTTCTCCCTTAAATTTAAATTTGACCATTTCCTCTCTTCTCTTCTGTCTGTTCTAAGGCTCCTCAAACCCTGAGGGTTTAGCTAGGCAAGAACAGATTCTGGAGCCTATTGTTTTATTCTTGAAGTAATCTAGCTCTCAACCTCTACCCTAAACTAATCTGTGGGGAGCTACCTTTGCATAAGAAAGAAAATAGTTATGCTGTATGCTGAACAACAGGTAACTGCCCTAGGATTCCTCTTTTAATAATACAAAGAATTAGCATAAGTATTGAAATTTCAATGTGCTTCTACCTATCTCAAACTGAGTTTTGGGCAGTGTCATGTAAATTATATAAGAGCATACTGCATTTAAAAAAATGTTACATGAGGTTGGCATATTTTAATCTGTCCTTCAAATTGAATCTGCTAAACTCCATAAACTAAACTTGTTTTCATACACATAAGATTTAATTCAAGGGGTACTCCACAGGTGTATATAATCCCAACCTAAAGCTCTGTCCTCCACATTTCCAAAAGGGCTGCTGACCCTGGATGCTTCCTCTGTAGCTACGGAAGCCTTGTTGCTTAAAGTATGAAGCCAATTTCTCCCCATTGAAATAAATCATTTCTTTAGTGTATTCAGGGCTGTCATCACATTAAAATATTTTTAATTTATCCTTATTGGTCCTAGTAATTCCATTCCCTATACATCCTAATGATCTTTGAAACTCACACCATTTATTAATAGAGTCATTTCCCAAACACTTATTGAGTCCTTATTATATTCCAGGCACATGGTGTTCTAAGTGCTTGGGATACAATATGAAACAAAACAGAAAAAGTTCCCTTTTTATCCTGAAATTTATATTCTGGTAATGGGTTAAAGCTTACTAATTTCTACTTACTCTTTTACTGACTAATAAAGCAAATAACACATAGTATGTTAGAAAGTGATAAGTTCTGTGGTAAAAAAGAATATACAGACATATACACATACATATACTGAGTACATCTGTAAGAAGAGTATAGCTCTTGCTAATATAACTACCCCCGAATCTTAATGTCTTTAACAACAAAGATTTTATTTCTTATTCCATCATCTGGAGTGTGGCTGGTTCCTGTGGCAGCAGGAGGAAACGTGGTAAATTAAGTGTGGACTCCTAAAGGCTTCCAGCAAGAAGTGTTACATCTCATTTATGGTCATATTTCATTAGCCAAAGTAATGAAACTTATAAGTGCACCGCACTTACAGTTAAGGGCAAGCTGAACTTACAAGTGTGGTGTAGAACAGTTTTACCATGGCCCTAAATAGAGGAGAATTAGAATTTCTATTAAGTGTTATAGTGACTTTTTGTGAGGGTAAAACTGGGGTATGTGCCAGTTGCAGTGGCTCACACCTGTAATCCCAGCACTCTGGGAGGTCAAGGCAGGAGGATCACTTGAGGCCAGGAGTTTGACAGCAGCCTGAGAAAGAGTGAGATCCCATCTCTCCTAAAAATAGAAAAATTAGCCAGGTGTTGTTCCTGTAGTCCCAGCTACTTGAGAGGCTGAGGCAGGAGGATCTCTTGAGCCCAGGAGTTTGAGGTTGCTGTGAGCTATGGTGATGCCACAGCACTCTTTCTGGGCGACTGAACGAGACTCTCTCTTGGAAAAAAAAAAAAAAAAAGAAAGAAAGAAAAAAGAGCTGGGATATGGGCCAAGCACAAGTTGCAATTTAAAATAAAATAGTAAGGGTAGAATAAAATTTGATCAAAGATTTATGGGAGGTAAAAGTGTTGGCCATGGATATACCTAGGTGAGGACAGTCTCCAGTTGTCTTTTTATTATTTCCCAGATATAGGAATTAGCCAATGCAAAGGTATCAGGCAGGGGCATGTTCAGTGTGTGTGAAGAACAGCATAGCTGGAGTGAAGTAAGCAAGAAGGCAGTCAGTTGGAGATCAGATCAGAGAGAAGAAGGATGAACAATAATGTCCAGGGCCCTGTAGATCACAATAAGGACTCTGGCTTATACTTTGAGTAAAATGGAGAGTCACTGTGAGTGTTTGACTCACCTGCAGCCTAGGCCTCATTCTCATCTCTTAGGTCTTTACCACTCCTATTATGAAAATATTTTCCCCTTTCCTTTTTCCTGATCTCTCTGACAAACTTACTCATGTTCCCCTCTGTGGCTGAGTGCAAAAGCATCTCCGCCCTGCCAGAACTCTGTAGACCTCACTCCCATTGCTTAATCACTGGTACTTTCTTCCCCTTCCCTTGTTGTTATCCGCCAAATTGTTAACATCCAATGTCCCTCACACTTTCCAAAGCCTTTGACTCAGTGATCCTGCCCTTCAATATCAGTTATGCTTGAATAGACCCAAGGGCACTTTGATATTTTCCATGCAGTTTTCCTTTGTTTTTCTTATTAGGACAAAGTCCATATCACTGAGAGATGTATAGGAGCTATGGCATTACAAGGGGTCCACAATATTTTTCATTGGCATGGGACACAGCAGAATGGATGCCAATTTTGTTCAGAGCAAAAATATCTTTGCCCAACATAGGAATGTCCTTATTCTAAGGCAAGAGACCCTAGTTAATGTTTACAGACAGTTTTCTGATTACCATGACTGAAGTGTACAGCTTCAAATCAAAACAGAAAGCCTTTTCAAGTACTCTCAGGAGATAACCTTTAATAATACATCTAAGCAAGATTTCTGAACGGAAAGAATAACTAGGTTCAAATCCTGGCTCAACTACTTTTCAGATTTGTGATCTTGCATTCTTTCCTCAGTTTCCTCACCTCTTAAAAAATAAATAGAATTTATCTCCTATATATTGCTGCTTGGCACATGGTAAGTGTTCCATAAAGCTAAGTTGTTTTTATTATTCATCCTCTTTGGAATTCAGTATTCATGCTAAAGCCCTAGACTACCCCTGATTTAATAGAATGATCTGAAACTTTCTGGGCTCTCCTTGGTAATAAACTGTCTTTTGCTTTTCTCGGATTTATTTTATTCTACCATTCCTCAGAGAGCAAACCCATAATAAATTGAGTGACAACTGTAGATTTCTTGGCAACATCACTCTTCCTCTTTAGTTTCTTGATCAAAGCCTGAATGAAATGGTTACTTCTGTCCTGCTCCCAAGACATTAGCAAATGAGGCTCCAGTTGGGTAACAAGGCATGCTTGAGCTGCAGTGTGTGCACTGTGAAAGTCGAAGTTGTTCACCTGTCAATTACAATAGCAGTGAGCAGCCATCCTTTATATGATGCCAACCACCAATAAAAGGACCGGGAGCCAAAAGATCAAGGCTATAATGCTGTTTTTTTCCAGCAGCCTTGTGGCTGCTTATGCAGGGTTTATTTTAAGGATAATGCTTAGAAGTTCAGAAGTCGTTTGCCAATTAGAGAAATGAGAACATCCAATGATTGAAACCAAATATTTTTTTTTGGAGTTGAGACACTTTGGTTGTATAAATACATCAGAGAATACATTTCTGCTTTAGCATAGCAGAAATGTGGTATATGAATCAATATTTATTTTTTAAATTAAACATGAAGAAAATCAGGTTTACTTTTGTTAAGAATTCTCAAATATTTCATGAAGTAGACATGCCGTGAAGTTACAAAATTAGAGCTAGGAATTATCATGCCACTTTTGTGCTCTAAGACAGGGGTCCACAACCTATGGTGAGTTGTATAATTATTTCATGGTATATTACAATATAATAATAATAGAAATTAAGTGCACAATAAATGTAAGGTGCTTGAATCATTCAGAAGCCATCATCTCCTGTCCCTCGTCCGTGGAAAAATTATCTTCCATGAAAACAGTCCCTGGTGACAAAAAGGTTGGGGACTGCTGCTCTAGGAGACTAGAATATGCCTCCTGAAAATATGAAGGGTTGTTGAGCTGAAGGCAGTTAAGAAGCAGATGCAGGAGAGCTCTTTGCCCTCCCTCTGTTTGCCTAAAAGCTTTGGATTTCAGCTTACATAGCATCTTCAACAAAGAACAGTAAACTTTTAGAAAGGTGACAAGACAAAGGAAAAAAAAAAGGCCTTTGAGTCTCTATTGGAGTTTTATAATGCTTGAAGAAGAAAGAGGTATGAAACAGGATGCAGTTTTCTTTTTTAACTACTATAAAACTAGAGGTTTTAATGGCTTTCTATGCCTCTTGCTCAGGATCCTTGATTCAATCTCCTCCTTGCAATTGTCAAGACAGTTATTTTCATAGCTGTTTTTGCAAGCCTTACAGCTTGTCAACAGCCAGGAGAGGAGAAGGTGACAAAAAAAAAAAATAGTGGGAAAAAGGAAAAAAGAAGAGAAAAAAGGGCAAAAGTGTCAAGGGTCAAAGTAAGGGAAATTAAGTTCTGCTTAATCCTATGTTATTAGTTTTCCCTTTTGTCTTTCAAATGGAGCCAGAATCTCCTCAGCAAAGTTGAGATTTGCTATTTTTTACTGCACTCAGCAAACCATAGTGAGGTTTAATCCTCACTATTTGTACATTTTAGCTAACAGTTAAATCGATCTATTTGAAATCAGTATAAATAAGAGATTAAAGCAGAATGTAAGTGCAAATATTCAGAGAATGTTGCAAAACCACCTCTAAAAATGGTAAATAATGATATATTAAAAAGGATTAATAACTGAGTGCCATCCATTTTATTGCATTAAATATCAATTTGAGTTATATAAAGTTCTTAAATAAATAATACTTCAAAGAATACATTTCAGAATACATATATACAGTATTTAAATGTTAATATGATTCTGAACTAACCATAACATTTTAATGCCTCACATTAACCATTGTAGACTGAGAGCACCGAGAGGAATGTAAAAAAATAAAATAAAATATGGTTTAATAATCCTACTCTCTTGTGCATTTCGCAATAGAGTCTTCACTTGTTTATTTATTGGCAATATCACTCTTAAATATAAAGTAGTTACGATTTCTAACATATTGCTTTATACTTACGTTTTCAAGGCCCACTAGCTCTCTCAAGTTCCAGAGGTTCCAAAATTTGTGCCTCGTCCTTCTATTTCATTCTGCTCACCTTTAAAATGGGAATATTCCAGAGGTCCTAAAAGTCATAGAAACAGACTGTAGCTGGTGATATGATTGATTTATTGGCACCAAGGTTCAAAACTTAAAGAATGAGAAAATTTTGCTGCTTCAACAAAGCTTAGTAACTTGCTCTTTGTAGTTCAGTCTAAAACTGAATCTTAGAAAATTTCTAAAATTATTTTATTCTTATGAAAAACCATGAGTATATCTGGAAATTTCATAAGACTGATTCAAACAGTTGCTTTATGTCACTTAAAAATAGGAGACTAATAGCCAATGGACATATGAAAAAATGCTCAATGTCACTAATCATCAGGAAAATGCAAATCAAAACCACAATGAAATATAATCTAACTCCAGTGAGAATAGCTTTTTATCAAAAAGTCTGAAAACAATGGTGCTGACATGGATGCAGAGAGAAAGGAACATTTATACACTGTTGGTGGGACTGCAAACTAGTGCAGCCTCTATGGAAAATAGTATGGAGATAACTCAAAGAACTAAAAGTAGACCTACCATTTGATCCAGCAATCCCACTACTGGATATTTAGCCAAAGAAAAAAAGTCACTTCATCAAAAAGACATGTGCACTAGAATGTTTATTACAGCACAATTCACAATCACAAAGATGTGGAATCAACCCAAGTGCCCATCAATACATAAGTAGATTTATAAAATGTGGTATATGTATACCATGGAGTACTACTCAGCCATAAAAAATGAATTAATACTATTTGCAACTATCTGGGTGGAACTTGAGACCATTATCCTAAGTGAAGTATCACAAGAATGAAAAAATAACCACATGTAGTCACTATTAAATTGGAACTAACTGATCAGCCCTCATGTGCACAGATGGACGTAAAACTCAATAGAAACCATGCAGGTGGGGCGGGGGAGGAAGGGATGGGTAAATTTACACCTAACAGGTACAATGTACAGTATCTGGGTGATGGGCACGCTATAACTTTGACTCAAGCAGTACAAAAGCAATCCATGTAACCAAAACATTTGTACCCCCACAATATTCTGAAATAAAAACACTATATATATATATATATATAGTATCTATTCACTGAAAAGATACAGTTTAGACATTATGATGAAATAGACGTTTTTGCTAGAATATTAAGAGACAGCAATAATCTTTAAAACGTTCCAATAATTGTAAGATTTTTAGTTCTGTGTTAATTTACATGTCTAATATTTTGCAATAAATAAAAAATATTATTTACAAAAAACAGTTCTAGTAATTATTTTTCACTTTTCAATTCTCTGCTCTGATGATTTTAAAATATATTCTAAGTTCAGGAAAATTGGATAAAAAGCATGACCAGCCTCTCTCTAGAAAAGGCTGAAAGTTACTAGGAAGTTAATTTTGGCTTCTTGGGGATGTGCACTAGACATAAAAATTACTGGCTTTCCTAGCATATGTAGGTTTTCCTTTTCAGAAACTAAATCCTCATTTATATTTAATTTTATCTTCTTTGAAATTTATTCTGGGTATACTGCATTTCATTCATTTTTCTTGCTGGACTCAGCTATGAAATAAGGAACATTTTTGTTGCTATTTTACATGTGCATTTCCAATTGACATTAAATTTAGTTCCCAGCCTTTTTGTTTTATTTCTTCAATATCTCACTTGAAGAGGAAATAATAAGTACAAGGAGACTTCAAACACAAATAAATAACACCTGTCAATAAGTGCAATTATTGCAGGAACACACATCAGAAGTGATACTTCTTTAAGTTAGCCTGGCTACATCAGTTTGCTTTTATATTTTCATTTGAAAATTTTAAACAAGTGCTAGAATTGGTGATTCTATGGTAAGAGAACTTTGAATTTTATTTTTTAGATTATTTAAAGAAGTTAAGAGTAAGCATCAAGACCACGTTGGCATATAGATATGGCTGGAAAACCTGTAATATCCTATGCTTTCCTGGTATTAACTGAATGCCTAATCAACTAGGTGACAGAAAGATATCAAAGTAAACAGATTATTGGAAGTCTTTGTGTACATTTACTAGATAACTATAAATGGCCATGATGCTTGACTTTCCAGTGACTGATGCAAGCTAATCATGATAATACTATTTTGCTTGCTCATGATTGGTAGAGATAGATATTCATCCAGTTCTGGTAAAGGAAACAAGAAATAAATCTGGGGAACTTTAAAGTGAGATTTTTCTCAATTATAAGAGTCATAGGAAGACAGAGATTCCTTGTCCTCTGAAGGTTATCACGTCTGGATGTGATGCTGGAAAATGCTCGATACATCTTACCAACAGTCTAAGGATGAAGCCAAATCATGAAGGAAGAAAGAGCAAAAGAGTCACAGGTAAGTGTAACTGCAACCCAGATGTACTATGCCTGGAACCCAATTTAAATTCTGGCACTTCTTGAAATCAATACCTCATCAGCTGAATTGAAGTTTGTGGGATTTTTTTTTTAAGCAAAAACATCCAAATTTATTCATTCACTTTCATGTTTGTTGAGAAGGCTGTTTATGTGCCTGTGATATTTAAATAGAGAAATTTCCACATAAACAAATTTATTTGAAATGTGAATTTGTGGTACTATTTTTAAGGCCACTCTGTTTTGATATTAATACAATATTTATTTTTGTGTACTTGGTAACATCATAGATTCAATTCAACAAAAACATTTTGAGTTTATTTTACATGTGAGGTAATAGCCAAATTAATATGGGCAGATTCATTAATACATTTATTTTGAAAGTATATTTGTTTTGCTTGGGAAAAGAGACTTTTGGACAATCAACTCTTTTTTGCTTTATCAGAGGCTTGTTCAGCTTATGCATAGAGTAGATGGTGATAGAGTTGGGTGACCCATCCAATTAACACAATCCATACCCTCCAGAATATATGGGTATGTTCTGGGAACATATGACACAAGTGCCAAGAAGAGCTGTTTTTCATGGGCAACTGGTTTAATATCTTGATGTAAGTGAGGAAGAGAATAATTAATTTACTCCTTCCCTAACTGTGGCTGGGGCTGCCTCAAATACTGCCGGGCTCTGCTTGTGGGTGTGATGGGAGACAAGTTGGGCCTCTTCACTTCCTTTGTCAGGGAAAGATCCAACAGTGTTTTTTCCTTGTGACCACTGCATATTGATTTAGGCAGATTCAACTGCCGCTCATGCTGCAATAGCAGTCACTGTCTCTTCCTCTTCCTTGATCAAGCAGAGGCCAAATTTCCATTCATTCTTGCTCTGTTAAAGCCAAAGGCTCAGAGGAGCAGGAATAGGATGTGGCCAAAACAGAGGGAAGGGACAAAGGTCTGCCATAGAGAAGATGCATTTCAAAGTCTGATTTTCCACCCACTAAAGCTGCAATAGGAAAAGTCATTATCATCCTCTTCCCTGTGCTCTTAGACAATGAGGTGACATGTTAAAAGCTTAAAAGCTTCATGGAGCATCCCACTCCCTTCCATGCTGTAGGACAAGGATGAAATTAAAGAATTCCCAAGGATCATTGACATGACTTTTCTGGAAGAAGCTGGATATACTGGATTTATTTATTTGTTTATTTAAATTCAGGATATTACGGGGTTACAAACATTTTGGTTACATGAAATGCATTTGCCTTGCTCAAGCCAGGGCCACAAGTGTGTCCTTCCCCCATACAGTGTGCCCAGTCTCCATTAGCTGTGGGTTTACCCACCCCATCCCCACCTCCCCACCCCCCTACCCGACCAGCACCCAGTGAGTATTCCTACCATGTGAGCACCTTAGTGTTGATCAATTAGTACCAGTTTGATGGTGAGTACCTGTGGTGCATGTTTTTCCATCCTTGTGATACCTCACTTTGAAGGATGGGCTCAAGCTCTATCTAGGATTTCTTAAATACTTTATAAATATTCAGAGTGCTTCAATTAATTCTAAAAGCATTTTAGAATTGGAATAGACAGGGATGTCAAGAAAGATTATTTAAAAAATCTATAATGTTCTTTGCAGACCACATGCCTTATTCCATGGCACTTTTTTTTTTTTTTTTTTTTAGTTTTGAGAGAAATTTTTTAGTGTGACAGGCAAAACAGGGCCAAGCAAATTCTAGGAATACTCTCAAGACAAAATAAACCCCAAACATTTGTTCAGCTCCCCATTATAAAGTCATTTTTCTCACCCCAGTAGATGTCAAATACCTGGCCAATTGGAGATGGAAAATTGTGCCTGTGGTAACTAGAAATCATCTGACTGCCAGAAATGGGATTTTTAGCATTCCCATTCGGGCTTTCATGTTGGCTTATTAAGACTAAATGGGCAGCTGAACAAGATTACCTGTCCCTGATAGGAAGGGAAATAAAGTTAATGGTAAGACATGCTGGCTGGCTATATTCTTTAGCCTACCTCCTAAACTACTTTCTAAAATCTCTGCCTGAGGACTTAACACCATGGGGAGCTTGATCAGTTCATTTTGTTGTTTAAGACTTGCGGCTGATTTACAGTTTGACTTGGAAATTAGGATCGGGAAAGCATTTAGTAATTGGAGAGCATAAGGAAGATGGCGCAGGGAAGGACGCTGTAAAATATTGCCCAGCTTTATCCTCCTATTGCTCAGCATCATTCCAAGCCAGCATTTAAAAATTCTCCAGCCAGTAGAGAGTGGTTATATGTATGTACAAAGGATATTGGGGATGGTATCTGATGGCTGGAACCTCATAGGCCACCAGGAGAATTTCTATACTTGACTCCTGGAGGACTTATGCCCTAGGAAGTCCTCTTTTCTCCTTTGTGAAGTTAGAAACATTAGCAGATGTGACCCCAGGCAAACTATTAACAGGTATTCTGGCCTCCTCATTTTATCTTTTTCCTTTCTTGAAAAACTTGCTTCCCGGCAATATGCCCAGGAACTTCTTATCCCTCTATCCTTCCTAAGACAGATCAGAACCTGCTATGGAAAAGATCTTACAATTTTAGTGAACTTGTGCCTTAAGCTTCATTCTTAATTGTAGAATAAATTATCCTATCAAAGGCATTTCAATCTCCACCTAGTAGAAAAGAAAATGTTCTTTAATGGAAATTCAGAAATCACAGCATGTAGCCTCTAATTCTGCTGCTTTGCTGGGCCACTTTGCTCTATAGGGTTTTCTCTCTAATTTGCTGAGAAGGCTCAAGGGTGAACACAGCACAAAATTTGCATAAGTATATGGTCTGCATACTATGCTTGACTTCACTATAGTCAAGACAGTTACTTCAGACTAATATTTCCATTGATTATTTTTGTATAGAGGGCTCCAATTGACTTCAGCATGACTGAAGCACTGTGGCGCAGTTTATTGCCAAGTCTCTGGTGAACCAATCTTAGAGAGTAGGGGTTACAGGAACTCAGAAAGAATACCATACTTGGTGATATAGACCATAGCCACAAAATGTGTGCAATACAGTTGGAAAGATAAAACTAGCATGTGCAGACAATAACAGTACGTCTACTAGCCAATACATAAAAAGTATGCTTCAATTCAACAGAAGAGGAAGTCGCTATGGGCTGCTGTGCGTAAAGAGATGTTCAGAGAAAGATTTTATGGAGTATGAAAAGAGAGTGAATGGTAAGTAGGATTTAGAATGGAGGTGGGAGATGGAGGGGAGGCATCGCAGGTCAGGGGAACAAGGCAAAGTTGAAAGAATATGTATGGGTTAATAGCTGGGCGTTATGGAAAGGAGAGTACAGTGTAGGATGCAGATAAGGTTATGTAGGCAGAAATAGGGAAGATTATTGATGAAATTACACAGAGGAATTTAGCTTTGATGTGGGAGAGTATAGAGAATCATAGTAGATTTCGTGATAGGATAAGAGGATAATGAAATAAAATTGCAAAAGCATATTTGTGTTTGAGTCCTTGTTGTGTGACCTTCAGCAAGTTACATAACTATTTTTATCCTCAGTTTCCTTATGTACAAAATCAGGATACAGGGTTATATGAAGATTTGAGGATCATTAAGAAATATACATCATCATCACATCATCATTCATAATCATTCATCACCATCCTTATCAATCATCATCATCATCTTTCTCCTCAGCATCCTTATCATAAAAGATGTCTGTATTTTATTGTTGTTTAGGCAAACTAAGCTGGCTGTAGTTTCTATGACTCCTTCTCCTTTTCAAGAGGTAGAATCTATTTCTTCTCCCCTTGAATTTGGGAAGATTCTGTGACTGCTTTGAACAATAGAATATCACAGAAATTATGATGTACTAATTTACAGACCCAGACTTTCTTATACTTTTTGTCTGTTGGAATGCTTGCTTGTGGTATGCTCTAAGAACCCAATCACCATGATGTGAAAAGCCTGAGCCTTGTGGAGAGGCCATACGTACACACTCCAGTTAACAGTATTGGCTGTACTCCTAGCTGACAACTACCAATAACTGCTAGCTATGTGGACTGAGTCATCTTTGCCATAAAGCCTTCTTAAGCCTTGGGATTACTTCAGCTGCAACCCTTATCCAGCAAACACATGGGAGGTCCTAAGCGAAGACCACCCAGCTGAGCCCAATTAACTCATGGACCCTTGATGAAAAATAATACATTTGTTTTTAAGATGAATATTTCAACAAATTTTGAGATGGTTTGTTATACAGCAATTGATAACTGGAACATTGATTTTTTTTAAAATCATGATTATATTAAGGGGTATTTGTTTGTTGTGGGTGTTATGTAGAAGGAAATGGATTTTAGGTGTGGAGAAGATGAAGGCCTTGATTTGGGAATCAATGTTGAAAATGAAGAGTATTTCTTTCATTAACATTTCATTCCTTCATTCACTCAATATATATTTATTAAACAACAACACTCATAACACCAGGTTTGTGAAAGCTATTATTTGGTTATTTATTGTATTGGTTGAGTACTTCCGTACTGACTATAAATGCTATGTTTCAACTCCTAGATTCCCAAGAATGTATCTCATATGTTCAGCATAATGTATACTATTTTAATTAGAATTTAATGTCATTCTGTTCCTTGGCTTTTCTGTTCGGTTATCACATGCTTCTTTTATTGTTTTTGTTTCTGATAAAGGAAGCTCTTACAATAGAACACATTTCTGTTAGTAGAAATGTAACTATAACTGTTTTTGCCTTTGTCTTAGATTTTATTTCTCTTAGTCATGACTCTTTGACCTTTCAGTAGTCATTATTGTTATAGTCCTACCACCTTGTTTTTGGTGGTGGTGCTGTTGTTCTAACCCATCCCATGCTTTGATGCTTGATTTCCTCACATTTTCCAAAGAGAAAAATCCTTGCTTTTAGGTAAAATCACTCCTCTTCACAAATAGCTGATTGGTTGGTTTAATATTTTAGGCTCTTACTTACATAGATTTCTAATAGAGATAATAGTAGGAAGTGTTTACGTTATAAAAATATAAACATTTGGACTACTTTTAGCAGTTTTGATTGACAGTGATGGAAGCACTTGAAAATCTTAATAACAGTGTCGTAAGTCCTATATATACCAACTGCTGACTTTTGGGGGACAATTTAGAGTATTTTCCTTATTATTTTTTGTTGTGCATTATCAAAGTGCTAAAGAGATGATACTTCTAGAGCCATGCCCAACACATTGTCAAATACTTCTCTATGAAATATTGAGTATCCCTCAATTTACATATAATTAAAGTGAAATCAAAATCATTAAAGAAAACAAAGAATTGTGGCAGCGTGGAGGGAGTTTTCCAAACAAAAGCAAATGTAGTGAGTAGTTGACTTAAAGCTCACTGAGAGTGTACTGCTATTCACAACTACAACGCTTGGTGGCATGATAACTACATATTAATAGAAAAAAAAAAAAACACTTGGCTAGGAGATTCAAATTGTTTTCTTAATGCTTCAGGCAAGATAGGCATTATTCATGCAATAGAATACTGCAGTGCTCCATTTTCAAACACCAGTAGTCTGTGAAAGCATACTTCCCTTTGCCATTACTGCATAAAAAGCATGGGAAGGCAGGATCCAAAGGGTGCACATTTACCTAACAGTCAAAGTTCTGAGATGAGTTTTTTTCTAACAGTCAGAACCAAAACAATGATAGTATTAGATCTCACATCTAACACAAGCACACAAAAATGTTTTACTTTTCATTTTTCAAAGAAATTCACATATTTTATATGATGCTCACCAAATATCCATATTACAGAAGGAGAATGTAACATTTAGAGAAATGTGCCATTATCACATAGACAGTAAGGTGATATTATAAAAATTAAAAGCAAGGTCATCTGCCTAATGGTTAACTATCTCACAAAATACAATGTAAGCTACTTACCATAGTGAAAATTAATAACAGATGTAAATTTTAATTAAAAAACACCTTTGTCAGGACTCACCTTTTGCTAGGGAGACTAAATTGAGCCCATGGTTGAGCATAAAGAAGTTGTACAAAATAAAGTTCCTTGTTCCTTCAAAATATTTTTCCAACCAACCTGTGGCACTGTCAAGACAAGTTATAGAATTGGTGGTTGGAAACATAGACCTAGAGATCAGAGTAACTCGGAGGCAAAGTTAGCAGAAGGGGGCAAGGAGGAAAGAGTTGAAGCATTAGGGGAACATTAGTGACAATAAATTCTTAGAAATGGATGTGGCATCATTTGTGAGGTCTGGCTTCAGGTAGCAAAAGATCTAGTAATTGAGTGTCCAGGCCTTGGGAGGATATGTAAGAGTAAGAGAAGGAGTAGAGCCAAGTCTCCAGGATACCAGGCAAGGAAACTCAGGCCAGTATCTAGAAATAAAGCACTAAAATAGAGGCTCACCTACTGTAATAGAGTCAGAGCGAGGGCTTGGCCTCCAGAAATGAGGTAAGCATCCACTACTAGGACCGGGAATATGACACCTCAAAACTTCCATTAGCAAGGATGGCTGGAGGCTGAATCACTGAAAACAGGCTTGGAATTTGTAATACTGTGTTCCATATGCCACGTGATGACTTCTGATGTATAAGATAATATTAAGCCAACAAGTAGAACATAAGAGGTTAATTTATAATTCAAATTAGGTCTTTTATAATTAACAGGAAATTGATTTTATTATACTAATGAACCTATACATATACTCATTCTATACAAATCTATTTTAAAAAGATAAATTCTAATAAACATTAGATAATTGTGTAAATTATAATTTTAAAATTTTATAGTGATATATGAACATTAAAATAGCCTAAACATAATTATTGTCGATAATACTTTATCGCTGATATTTTGTCACTGATATTTATCTGAAAATGTATTTTAATTGGACATTGCTATTTTTAAAATCTTCAAAAATTGCTTCGATCTTTAGAGTTGAATATATTTTATGTTTAATAAATTCAATTTTTTGATACTTCCATCAGGTCTCTTTTGTTAAAAATACTAATTATTTGTGGAGGGGTGAAGTAATTAGTAAGCTCAGAGCAAATTCATGAAAACAGAATAAAGTCAGAAATCTCCTTTTTTATAAAAATGCACAAACACATCAGCCCAAATATTTCTTCTGCAGATATTTTTGCAAACACACTTGTTAAATAATTTCTATTTATGAATCTTTTGAATGCTTCACGAAGTTTAGGTGCTTCAAAATTGTAGGTCTTCTCAATTGCAATCCACTCAGTACAGAATATAAATTTCTCCAATTAAAAATAGAAAATAGAAACTCCATCAAAAGATCTTTCTAATAAGGTAAGATATTCCAAAGTACAATTATAGAATGTTAAAATTAAATCTTCTGTGCTCTTGAGTTCTCATCATTAAATATTTTTCAGTTCTTCACTCATCTCTCTAGGGGTGAATATTAAGGTTTTCTGGTTTTGAAATCTTGTTTCCTATGATTGTTATTCAATAAAATCTTGAAAAGATGATGATTTATGGCTCTACTTTTTTGAAAAACTTTTAAATTAATAGTCTAAAAGTAATATGAACAAAATGAAAGCAAAATGTAAGATAAATTGTTTGTTTAAAAGTTGAATAAAATGGTGGGACACAGGACAATTTACAAAATAGTTATTCAGAAGGTCAATTATTTCTAAAATCCAGTTGAAGGAAGATAGCAAAGAAAGATGGCACATACAGCCACATTGAAGATTTATTTTGTAATCAATATTAGTTTCATCCCATTTTTTTGTTTGGTCCCTACATATGTAGATTTTGACACTATAGCTTTAATTTTGATTTATCAAATATGAGTTATATGTGAACTATAATTTATTTGCATTCTATATATTTCTTAATTTAAACACATTGTTTTTACCACAACACTGTGGCTCATTAAATTTGTGTTCCCAAAAGTAATTTTATCTTTAATATTAAACCTTAAAATTGAATATATAAGAGCATTCATGACAATGTCAGATGTTTCACCTTTGACAGAGTGAACTTTCCAAGGTTTTTCTTTGATTTTAACAATTGGACAAAACTGAACCACTATTGGATTTAACCTAGCAGAATTTCTTTTTGTAGCATGTGAAGATGCCCATATAAAATTGTCATTTTTAACTGCACATGGATTTCTTTTGCTGTGGCGCCAACACATTAAAAGCAATTTTTTGGGTACATGCACATGAAAAGTTAGAATTGAAGATGAGTAAAATTGATTTAGATCAGAACATTTGATCTAAATAAAAAGTCATTTTTCAGTGTTATTTTATTACACCTTCTGCGACTATACATATTAAATCATCATCTTTGGGCACTGCCTTCTCAAGATAATTTCTCACATTAGAAGTAGATGCTGATGCTATTCAATAGATTTGTGTCTTATTTTGTATGCTCAGTGATATCATCTGCATGGATATGGATCATCTACAAACATTTTGTGCTACTTATGCACAAAATCAATTCTTTTCAAACAATGGGAACAATGGGAAAATTTTCAATAACATTTCTTTTCTTTTTCTTTTTCAGCATGTTGCTTGTCTAAAGGTTTATTGCAATAAAATTAAAAAAGGACATTATCAAACAAATATAAATAAATACTTGTACATTTATTCCATATAGTAAATAAAAAAATCAGCATACCAAGAATATTCTGACTACTCTCTTACATGCTCTGTGGCAAGATAGCTTAGCCTCTAGTTTGTACACACAAATCACATATGTTTTGCTGATAATTTTCAAGTTTCCTATTGAAATGCCAAATGGCTGCTTGGTGCTCAAGCCATGGCATGGGATAAAGAAACCAAATGATATGCAGGGACACAGTGTTAAACACGTCTCCCATCACAATTGTAGAATGGAAACAATTAGCTATTACTACTCAACTTAGTCTGAGTTCCCTTAATGTTGTTGGTGGGAGCTCAGCATGCTGTCCTGAAAAGCGAAGTGTTAGTAATGTTGATTCTAAAAAAGAATCATGAAAAGAGATAGTGTCTTGCTGGTTTTCTTTTTTTTTCTTTTTTCTTTTTTTTTTAGATTTACCTACATGAGGTTAAGAGGACTAATTTAACTGCACATGTATTTCACATAGTACTAGATGAGACCATGGCAGAAGAAGAAAGTACAATGGAAGGTCCACCAAACACATACCAGACTATATCTGAACAAGTGTTACTAAAAATACTTTGTTACAAAATGGAAAAAATAGTAAGGAGGTGCTCAAAAAGTATTGGGAACTTGTCAAAAGGACACAAGAGCCAACTTTCTGATGCTCTAATTTTGATGCTCAATCAGAGACAGTTTGAGCATCAGAATAAATATTAAAGTAACAAATTATAAATAGGAAATAATAAACCAGAAGGAATTCTTGTACAGCTGAACTAAACTAGGGCCATGAAGGTAGCTGGGAAGTATGGTCACTTAAACAATGAGTGATAGAAAAAATAGCACTGGAAAAAGTTGGAGAGTGGGTAGAGGACACAATAAGTCATCCCTTATAGGCCATAGTGAAAAGACTAAAAGGTTTTTCTTAAGTGTAATGGAAAGTAGTTAAAACACTCTGAACAGCTATTGCCTGATTTTTTTCTTTTTGCAAGATTATCCCAGTTGCTATATGAAGAAACAAGGGAAAGAAATTAAGTAAGATGAGAGGGAGGACTCCAAGGGGCAATGACAATAGCCAAGACAAGAAAAAGAAAATATATCCTAAAGGTTAAAGAAGAGAGAGAATACATGGGAAATTTCATTTTTCCTCTCTTTACCTAAAATCTGCATGTTCATTGTTTAACACAATCCTAAACAAGGTTTCTTGCTGACAAAGGTCTTGTTCTAATGGCAGGTTGCCAGGTTGTGATGCCACCTCAACCCCAAAAAATCCAGGAAGAGATTTAAAAAAATGCAAGTTCTCTATTCATTTAACTTTTAAGTTTTGTATTTATGGCAAGATGATAAATTCACTGAATATATATAATAGAAAACAAAATGTTATGCAATGCCAGCATTTCTTTTCTTTCCTGAGGAAATATCATATTAAAAAGTAAGCAGTACCATCCAAATCATTCTGCAAAGTGGAATCATATTTTAGTGGGTTAGATATTTATCAGGCTGCATTTTGTATTTTAGCATCAACAGCCATTAAAGGAAGAAAAATTGAATGTCTTGTATAGGAGAAGATGCATATCTTCAAAATTATTTTGACTCTCCACTGGAGCCTTCGATGTTCATATTCATAACAATAGTATAAATGTGAAATAATATAGCTTGGCAGTAGGGTAAAAAACTGATTCCCTCAGCTATACTGATGATGATGTGTGTTATCTTTCTTATTTATAGAAAATAATATGAACATGGCGTTATGAGTCACCTTCACACTTCTGTGCTATTCTTTCCTCCTCACAGCAGCCCACATCAATAAGATATTGCCTGCAAAATAACACGCCAGTACAATTTCCAGTTATTTCAGTATCGAACCTCTCTTATTTATGGGAAGGGAGAGATCAGGTAGAATAAGCATGCATCTACTCAAATGGGGCTGAGTTCTCAACTTATTTAGTCTCACTAATCCAACAGTAAATAAAAAATCACTCATTTCTTATGCCCCATTTGAGCTAAACCCAGTGATAGAGTGCACATTTTTATCCCTATAGAGTATTTCTGTCTCATTTGCCCAGTGAAATCTAACCTATAAATTCCAACAAATATATAGAATATAAATTATATATTCCATAATATTTTATATGCTTATCATTATATTACAATACTGTTAAAGGGTCTGAAAAATACTTGTGTGCTGAGGCAGAGAGAGAGGTCATCCTTTAAAACTGTTACTAACTTCACCAGCATATTCCAAAGTACCACGTCATTGCTTACTACACTGTAGTATCATTCTCTTGTCTACATGATATCAACACCAGTGGTGCTGGTGTTTGAGTCTCTGGGAAGAAGGGTTCAGTCTTTCTATGTTAGTGTGTCAAAAGTTATTAATACATTGCAGACTTAAATTAGAACATATGATTAGTCATTGGCCAAAATAACAACAACAAAATCCACTAAATTTGCAATTTGAAAATTTGGGAAGAATTCTACTGAACTGTCTTGAACTATTTACATAAATAAGAAGCAAAATCGTGTTGTGTCTGAACCATTAAATATTTTGTACCTTTTCATTCAGCACTTAATCCAACTAATTTGTATAATATAGAATCAGGACTAAGAGAAAGCTAGCAATACTTTCTGCTATCCAGCTGGATCCTGAGTGACCAATTCAAAATTTATTCCCTTGGAATCCTAAGCCTCAAAACAGCTCAGAGGGATGGGTATCTAAGATGTGACTATAATTTGATATTCATGGTTTTACAATATTCTGGGGTCTGAAGTGTACCTACTTTTCCAGACAACTGTATGGTAGATAAAGTCTTAGGGGAATCCAAAGCTCTTCCTTTGACTTCTCTTTACTCTGCCCCTAAATCCTGTAAGAAACTCCATGATGGGTCAGGTTTAAAGACATACTATTTCGCACTGCTACACTGTGGAGGGGTGGAGGGGAGGTTCTTAAAGTTGTGATTCCTTTGGTGCACTTCCTTTCCAGTTCTGCATTTCCTGGAACCAGAGCTATCAGAGCAAGAGTCACTCCATGAGCTCATTCCATTACATAATCTTTTTTGTGGTAAATAACATGAGGTTGGAGGCATCTATCGTTCTGATTTTCCCCTTCCTATCTAGACATTGGGCAAAAGCTCTGTAAACTTCACAAACATCACAGAAAGAAACAAAAAGCCAATCTTATTTTTTCAACATGTGTGAGGAAACCTTAAGGGTGAAAAAACTTGCAAAATGAACGTTACAGTGAATTACATAAACCAAAAGGATTTATTCAAAAATGCTAGTGTGGCCAGGCGCGGTGGCTCTGGGAGGCCGAGGTGGGAGGACCGTTCGAGGTCAGGAGTTCAAAACCAGCCTGAGCAACAGCGAGGCCCCGTCTCTACTAAAAATAGAAAGAAATTAATTGGCCAACTAAAAATACACAGAAAAAAATTAGCCAGGCATGGTGGCACATGCCTGTAGTCCCAGCTACTTGGGAGGCTGAGACAGAAGGATCACTTGAGCCCAGGAGTTTGAGGTTGCTGTGAGCTAGGCTGACACCATGGCACTCACTCTAGCCGGGCAACAGAGCGAGACTCTGTCTTAAAAAAAAAAAAAAATCTTACATTTTAATAAGAAAGATTATTTTTAACATAAAATTTATGCCTTTTTACCTACCTATATAGAATTTTGTTGCATGTAAAGAGAATTTACTTATTTCCATCTTATATTTTATATTGGTTATCCTTTAAATTTTTAACACAAATATTGAAGACTTCTACATTGCTTCTAAAGAACTGAGGTAAAATGAAAAAAACCACAATGCAAATCAGAATACATTTTGCATTTAATTATAATAAAATGTGACATAAAATTTATGGAATATAGCTAAAGCAGTAGAGTGCAATTTATATTTTAAATATATATTTTAGAAAATATGATATAGTAAAAAAACCAGTGATGTAACTATTCATTTTTAGAGGCTTTACAAAGGGCAAATTAAAATAAAATAGAAGAAAGGAAATAAAATAGTAAAAGCAGAAACCAGTTATATAGAAATTAAATGTGAGATAATAAGAAAATAAGTAAAACTGTAAAAATTATTTTTTAAAAAAGTTAAATTGACAAACTTGCAAACATAGTCAAAAAAGAGAAAAAATAAAAGTTATCCAAATTGGGAATGTAAACAGAAATATTACTATAGACCCCACAAATATTACAAGAATAATATTGTGAAGACCACTAGGCCAATAAAATAGTTTACATAAAATAAACCTTAATTGAAAACACAACTGAATAAAACTGAGACAAGAAGAGACAGAAAATATCAATGTTTCAATGCATGTGCAAGTCATTAATTCCTTAATTAATAACACTCTCACAAAGAAATTTCAGTATCAGACGGCTTCACTAGGAAATTCCTCCGAACTTTTAAAGAACAAATAATACCAATTTTACATAAACTCATCCAGAGGGGAAAAAAAAGAAAGAAGAGTTTTTAACTTGTTTATGAGGACAATATAAGTTTGATACCAAAACTAGAACGGATTTTAAAAGTTAAATTACAGATTTACAAATCCCTAAGTATAAATTATCCAATTAAATGGAGTGTTATACAGAAAAAGATACACATAACCATAAAATGATGTTTATTGCAGAAATTTCTAAGTTGTTTTGAACATTTGAAAATCAGCCAACTTGATCTAGCACATTAACAGAATAAAGATATGAAAATATGATGATCTCAATAATGTATAAAGTAATTTGATAGAATAAAATTCCCACTCATTATTAAAAATTCTTAGAAAACTTTAAATAGAAACAAAGTTTGTTAGATGAGGGAAATCTAGAAAACACCATATGTTATTTTGAATTTTGAAAACTTTTCTGTTGAGTGAGGTATATGATGGATTGTCCACTCCCACCATTTCTAGATAGGGTAATAAATAAAAGAGAAATAAATAAAATGGTCTATCATTATTTGTAGACTATTTGATTGTGTATATTGCAATATGCAAAAGACACTAACAGTAAATTCTTACTAATTTGAATTTATTAGTAAATTTAATAGTTAGCAATTATAAAATTTGGAAAGGTTGCCAGGCAAAATTAACTATTAAATGTGGCATTTTAAAATATAACTCAGAAAGGTCTGTGGATCTTTATACAATAATTTAAATAGATTTGCTTACAATTTTGGTAAATTATGTCAAACCTGCTCCTCAGAGAAAATCATCATACAGATAATTTCCAACATACAAAATATACAGATGCAGTTAATATACAAAAAGCAATAGTAACTCTGCATACTAGCAACAAACAGAAAATTAAATGACAAATCTATATAAAATTGTAAGATATCATCAAACACTTACAAATGAATCTGCCAAAATATCTAGTAATAACTTTGTCAACATTGCACAAAGCCTCTCTATATTTTCAATGTGCAGCTGAATTCGGTTTGCTAGAATTTTATTGAGAATTGCTGCCTCTATATTCATAAGGGATTTCTTTTGTAGTTTTGTTTTTTTGTTGAAATCTTTCCTGTCTTTGGTATCAAGGTGATACTGACTTTATAGAAACGTTGAGGAAATAGACAAATTCTTGGAAAACCACCACTTCCCTAGGCTCAATCGGGAAGAAATAGAACTCCTGAACAGGGCAGTATCAAGCAACAAACTTGAAGCAGCAATAAAAAAAAATCTCCCAACAAAAAAACAGTCCCAGACCAGACGGTTTCACAGCCGAATTGTACCAGACCTACAAAGAAGTACTGGTGCCTATACTGCAGAAATTATTTCACAATATTTATAAGTTATGAATCTTCCCCAAATTTTTATATGAAGCCAATGCCATATTAATTAATTTTGCTTTAATAGAAAAAAAAAAAAAAAAAAAAAAAAAAATCAAACAACCTTATCAAAAAGTGGGCAAAGGACATGAACAGAAACTTTTCAAAAGAAGTCAGAATAATGGCCAACAAACATATGAAAAAATGCTCAACATCTCTAATCATCAGGGAA